>JANAVB010034617.1:23895054-24080054 GCA_029216955.1 Iris pallida
ATATATATATATCTATAATATATATATATATTATAGAATATATCTATATATATATATATATATACTGCATTGGAAATCTGATGTTATAATATAGAAAACTAAAGCTTTACTCCTTATTCTGTGTGGTATACTAAAAACCAATATTTCTATAATACAAAAACAAGGAACCCAACCAGTATCTCGTTGCTGTGCTCATTTCTAAATTCCCAATGTTTGCAAAAACAAAGTCTTATTACAAACTTCGAAAAGAATACAAAAATACATTGATTTCTGGTGAAGTACAACTATAGTAATCTGATCAGAAGATAATCACTTTATCCCTGTACGATGTGATATCGAAGGCACGAGCCTCTAGAGGATGCAACAGTACTTTAGCAAGAGATTATGATCTTTCTTTGATCCTTTGAGATTGATTTGAAATATATTTATAGAGTTCTTGAAATAACTGTTTCGCAGTTATTCTGGGTTGCACGAGCTTTAGGTTACGCGCCTCCTGTTCACTTACGCAATCGGTTGAACTAACTGTTATGGATGCGTAGCATCATTTAATGGAGATATACGTGGTCATGAGTAGTGTAGTGGGCACGTTCTGCGAAGTTAGTGGCTTGCACCCTACGTCACTCTGTTCTGAACACTGTTTGATCACCTTGCGCGAGCTTCATCAGGTTTGCGTGGGCGCAATGTAACAACTTGTACGAGCGATTTGCACCAACTGCTGTGGACGCTGGCATCGTTTGATTGAGATACGCGTGGTCTTAGGCAGTGTAGCAACCACGCTCTGTAAAGTTGGTGGCTTGCTCGCCACGTCATCCTGCTTTAAAATGGAGATTGATCAAGTGCACCCAACGTTGTCAGCTGCGCATGGGCACAACTCAACGACTGGCACCTTTGACTAGATCTTCTGTGCTGTACTAATTAATTCTCGTGCTACTCAATGACTTGCGCGAACCAGCTGTCAACATTAATTACATGCTGACAAAACCTTCTCGAGCGTCGCGTTGCGCAGATCGAATGGATTTTTCCTTCTCCGTGCTGTCAGTTGTCAGGTAATGATGTTGACGTTACAACTTCTCAAGGAAGTGCACCACGTGGCGCTTGTGTAACCTGACTCCAGCGCAACCAGATGTTGGCACAACCTAATGCTGCACAATTTGATGGTTTGGCGCAATGTAATAATTTGGTACCATCTGATGATCGAACACTTTAATAGGTGGCACGGCTTAATTTTTAGCCTCTACAAGAATCCCTTCAAAGTTTTTGAAACTTGAAAATACTTCAAAGTTTTGAAATACTTTGAATTATGCTAGTTTTGTTTGGATTGTGCCATTTTACTGTCAGAGTTGCGCAAGTCAACTCGAACCCTTCTTCAGCTTCAGCATAGATTGCGTAACCGTTTTGGGCTATTAATAGTCGTACACTTTGGATCGTTTATTTTTCACATCATTTAGGATAACTCGAAAGAAATCCTATCTTTTTCTTATTTTCCCCAATCTTTGAGAACTTCGATCGATAACAATAGAGGGTAAGCATTCGACTATAGACCCGTTTGTCGACCACCCGACTGATCATCGGCCACCCTATTTAGGGTTTGGTTTGATTCTGACGATGTACGCCCACTCTTTTTAGAGTTGGACATATTCCATAACTTGCGCCTCCCTTATTAGGGTTTGGTTGCTATCGACCCACGTTATGCAGCGCTTCAAAAAGTTGTGCTGTCTTTTGGGTACAATTTTGACACATTGTGCGGCAAAATACGGCGCAACCTGATGGCTGCGTAACCTGATGGTTGCGCATGCTGAGTGCGGCGCAATGTGAATGTCGTGCAAAATATAGCATTAAATACTCAGTTCATTTCCAATGATGAACCTATTTATGGGACGCTCTTTTTCGAAACGCCTTTTTTTCTTTCTCCCTCGTTAAGTGATACGCGCCCATTTATTGGGAAGACGAAGAGTCGGCGGGGGCTGAACTTCTCTGTATATATGGGTATGATGCCCAGCCTCCATCTTTATTGACACTTATGGCTTTTAACATGAAAAAGGGGACGGACAGCATTGTCGATGGCAAAGCTTCTGAGAAGAAGTTACACTCTGCGCCTGGGGGTATTTACTAGAAGCTGACCCGTCGCTGAGGGCGAAAAACTTTCTCGACTGTTTGGCCTGACTCCAACAGTCCTCGCTCATTCCAGATGTGGGCCTTCGGCTTCTTCCGAAAAGCATGGTGCCTTAGAACATTGGAAAGGATTCCTTCGTTTGATGCATCGTTCGGGAATCCATAACATGGAGGAATTGAGCGCTGCCTTGCGTCAGACTGATGACGGGAAGAAGAAGTGACGTGATATGAGAGCGTCATTTTGCATAATGGCCATAGCGCCTATGTCTGTAGTGTCTGTCCACTTTTTCCCTTATGAAATAAAAAATTGGACTTTATTAAATCCTGGCGCATTTGAGCTTTGTTGTGTAACTGTCTTGACACGTCCCACTCATTTTTTAACTTTTTTTGGTTATGATAACACAAACTTCTGAACGACATGTGGCATTTTTCATGCTTTCGTGCTTCATTCTTCCCAAATATATGCCTATAGACGTACATAATACTTTAGCTTCCATTGCATATGAATAGTTGTGATAAGAAAAGAGCTTTTAATGTATTTTCTTCTTCTTTCTGATGTTTGCCGGGGACCAACTGACAAAACTCCCCAGAATTGACATCGGTGATCTTGGATGCAATGAAGTTGAACCACTTTGACACACACATCAGAGAGCTCAGAACTCTTCATGTTTAAAAGGGCTTCCTCGAAATGGCAGGAAGGGCCTTTATACATGAGAGTTGGACGGTGAAGACGACTCGAACCCAAGTATTTGGGCAGAAGAGTTCCTTTTACTACAGAACAGAACTAGGATTTGTAGCACAAGGAAGGATGAGCATATTCCTATCTCTTCCTGCGCTGGAAACAGGACATCTTCGGGTTGATGCCCCTCGCACTTCTTTTCTGGTCTTTCTGAGAGAGAAGACCAGAGTTGATTCCGTTGCGTTGCTTGCTGCTTCAGGTCGAGTTGACAAGGAACTGGCACCAACAAGAAGATCCAAAGATGCAATAGACCTTCATTTATTAGATTAGAATAAAAATCTGAGATGGAATAGATTTTTATCAAGATATATCTATGTTTTTAAAGAAGGAATAAAGAAGATCCAAAGATGCAATACATCTTGATGAAAATCCAAAGATGCAATACCTCTTGATGAAAACAAACTTTTTGAGGAGTTTGATAATGGTCTTGTTAAATGCTTCTGCCAATCCGTTAGTTGCGGGATTGTAAGCTATAGAAGCAATATTATTGATCATGTTGTCATCGCAGAATCGAGTGAACTTCTGACTGATGAATTGTAGTCCATTATCATGAATGATTCATCGAGGAACATCGAATCTATAGATCACATGATTCTTGATAAAGTTGACGACGCTGCTTGTCTTGACCTCGTCTAGAGGTATATCTTCAGTCCACTTTGAGAAATAATTAGTTATGGCTAATATGAACCGATGTCCTCGAGACGAGGGAGGGTTGATAGGACCGATGACATACATTCCCCAAGCTTCAAAGGGCCAAGATGCTGCCATCGGGTGAAGAAATTCTGATGGTTGATGGATGAAGTCAGCATGAATATGACATGCTCGACACTTCCTTGCATACTCGATGGCATCAGATACCATCGAGGGCTAATAATAGCCCATACGGTGAATAAGATCTGGTAGTTTAGGACCAGGTTGATGTGCACCACAAACACCGTCATGAGCAATTTACGAAGTATTTGTTTTGCTTCTTCTCCCGCAAGACAGCGTAGGAGTAAACTGTCAAATGTTCGTCGGTAGAGTGTCTTTGTAGTATGATTATAATAAAATCTGAGTGACCGCCGACGAATTGTTGTAGCCTCTTTAGGATCTTCAGGTAAGATATCATGGACCACGAAGTCTATGAAAGGAGTCATCTAGTCTTCACTGATGGCACAGATTTCAAATGAATTGTTGAATTCTATGCTTCGGTTGTTAACTTCAATATTTAAGTTATTCTCGGCACAAAATAACTCTCTATTAGTGATGACAATCATTTGTTGCCTTCTTACTGGAATTGCTAATACTGATGCAATATTAGCAAGTGCATCAGCTTCCGTATTACACGCTCGGCGTACATGTTCGATGAATAAACCTTTGAATAAAGTAGCCATCCTGATCGCTGCATCATGATATGGAACCAGATCTTGATGTCGAACTTCGTATGTGCCTCTAACTTGATTGACAATCAGTTTGGAGTCGCCGTAAACTTCAAGATACTCAATATCTAATTGTTTAGCCAACTGAAGACCGATAAGTAGGGCATTGTATTCAGTCACATTATTGGAACACAACTCATCTAAAGAATAAACTCTTTGAATAGCTAATCCTTCTGGTGAGACGAGGACGATTCCAACTCCAGCAAAAAAAGCACTTTTTGGTCCAATTATGGATGCTCCATCAAAGAATAGATGCCATGTAAGAGTTTCTTATGAAATCATGTTGGACTCCAAAGTTTCATCTAAAATCTCATCGTAGTGTTTAGACGTTTCGAAAATTGGATGAGCTACCAGAAAGTCAGCAAGGGCTTGACCTTTAAGAGACTTTTGAGGAACATAAACCATATCATATTGTGCTAACAATATGGCCCATGTTGCAAGCCTGAAATTGAGTGTACTGGGCTTTTTTATCAGGACCCGGAGAGGGTTAACTCTAGAAATAACATGAATGGTTTGGCCAGTGATATAATGTCTCGTCTTTTGAACAGCAAACATCAAAGCTAGACATTCTTTTTTCTACTGGAGTGTATCGATGCTCAGCTCCAACCACCATACGGCTAAGGTAATAGATAGCCTGTTCATGACCCTTTTTATTCTTCTGAGCTAATAAAGCACCTAGGGAATGGTCCATTGCTCGAACATACATCAGGAAAGGTATTCTTGACACTGGAGGCATTAGAACTGGAGGGTTCATCAAGTACCGCTTTATGTCTTCAAATGCTTGTTGACATTCTTCAGTCCAAATAAAAGACACACCTTTCTTCATGAGTTGAGTGAAAGGTCTACAGCGTCTTGAGAGATTTGAGATGAATCTCCTGATATACGCAAGCCGTCCCTGGAATCCTCGTAGCTCTTTTATGTTCCGTGGAGGACTCATCTCTTGAATGGCTTTGATTTTCTCAAGATCAACGTGTATACCTTTAGAGGTAATAACGAATCTAAGAAATTGCCACTAGAGTCTCCCAGGAATGACTTGGTGGGATTCATCTTGAGTTGATGCTGGCGCATTAGATCAAAAATAGTTCTGAAGTCCTGAATGTGATCTTCTTTTAGACGATTTTTGACAGCAATATCGTCAACATAACATTCAACAGTCTTTCGCAAATAATCACGGAAGATGGTTGTCACGACCCGCACCCTAGTGTAAGGGCACGAGAAGTGGGTATGTCCAGCCTACGTCGTAGTGTCGGCGGTAGAATGCTGTCCTAGGTCCCATACATCTAACAGTTAAAGGTACTTGTACAGTTTATACTCTCCGAATGGAGGAACAATATAAGATGTACAATCTCAATCACAACTAAGGAAGAAGTACGAATGAAAGATAGATATGATCTGAAACTACAAACTGAAACATAAACAAGAGAGAGGTCTAAGTGTCTAAGATAACATCTCCACAACATCCAGAATAACACAAGGTCCCAATAATACAACTCCAGAACACAAAAACCAGAATAAGGAAAATAACAGACTAAACTATCTACTATAAGCAGTGGTGTCATCCTCAGCAGCTGCCTGAACCACGGGGTCCAGGTTGCAAGTGTCGTCTATGCCTGCTCCGTAGTAGGTAGGACAGAAAACATCATCCTCATCCTCTGTAATATTTTTAACAGGTCCAGTCAGGACAGGAGCGAGCACAATACATCTCAACAGTTCATATCATGACAGGAATGTAAATCTACCAATAAAATAAGATACATGAAACGCTGTAAAGAAATATACATGAAGTAAGAGAGATAGTTGTAACTAGAAATATCTACTATAAGTAAGAAACTGTAAGTGACTAGTGAATCAGAGTACAAGATAGACATGTGAATGGTTGGGAATGATTCATGATTACACTACGGAATTGATTCATGATTACGCTACTTTAGGATTATTCACATGACTATTTCTACTCCCCCATCCCCAAATCAATACACAAGGATCCATTCAAGTTATGTTAAGATTCATGATACACTACTGACTCATAATGAGTGATTCATGAATTTGATTCATGAAGGCTTTGTGATTCATGAGGGTACATGAGTCACAAGCAGATTCATGATAGTAGAAGCATAATAGTACATGATGTAAGTGAAACAGACAAGACATGAAGTACCTGATTCTTCCGAGAGGGATAACATCTCATGAAAAGATTCATATAGTACCAATCCGTGTGGCCAACGTGACAGCATCAAATAAAGTTGTCTAGAGCAAGATATAAGTCCTAACAAGTATGAAATGATCAGAGAATGTACTCGCCTGCGATCTGAATGTCTGTGAGAATATATCGTCTGAATCGAGGTATCTGACTCCTATTTAGAACAACACAAGTCACAACATGTCCAAAATAGTAATACTGAAGATTACAATGCATCTACATGATGTCTAGGTCAAACTAGTATAAAGTCAACCCTTGGTCAACTCTAGTGTCACGACCTGTACCCGTTTTTTTGGATACGAGACATATCCAAGCCAGCCTACGCCACAGAGTCGGCGGTAGAACGCTATCACGGCCAAGATGCTCAAAATCACAAAAAGAATAATATTTATTGCTCATTCACATTTCTAAATTTATTACAACATTTACAACATTTATATTTAAAGAAAATACAAAGTTCTCACAATTAATGAAAATAATACAACTACTATATATTTCTAGGTTTCTGTCTGAAAGTACATCCGTATCTCCCAAAGCTAAGAGAAGCCACAGCTAACCTAAAAAATATTGGTTTCTAGTCATGAATGGAACAAATACACAAACCGACGACAATGCAAAAACATAATAGAATTAACAAAACATGAAAATAACATATAAAAGATGAAAACAAGAAAGTGACTGATGACATGATAAGTTGTGAAGAAGACAAAGAAAAACAAATAAAAGATAATTTCCTATGTGGTTTAAAATATCCTTTTCGATATGTGAACGGCTAGGGGATAAATACGGCACCCTGCACGTGTCGTGTACAGCTGCTATCAGTCAAGATTAGACATATTAGGATAGTTCTGGGGTAGTCCACATGTCTACTAAGATATTTTCCCTCTCGACTACTCCGTGTGACGAGCGTGTCAAAAAGCAGCAAGATATATGTATAAACATGAAATGAAAAGACTACTATGAATCGAAATCAATCAAAAAGTGCACTTGTCTGAGGTCTTTAGCTAGTGAAAACGATAATATAACCACATCAGATGAGTCACTAGAGTCAACACATGCAAAAATTCTCCGAATGCTGACCCAACGGTTCGCAAAACGGTGTAGTAACGACGGAGAAATCACGTCATAAACTGGGGCATCTACAGCCGCTGATGCTGTCCTGTTTCCGTGCATGCGTGCGCGCGCACGGCCCTGGCCGACTCCGACCGCGCACGGCGGTGGCGCCGACGGCCGAGGGTACGCGCGGGAGCCCGGGGTGGCTGGGTCGAAGCTGGGTCGTCGCATGGCGTTAGGGTTTCCCTTCTTTGCTGTTCTCGATCTCCCGCTCTGTTATATATATATTCGTATACATATTGGTTTCATTTCACAGGGTCGAGTCTGCCTCCCCTTTGCTGGGAAATGGGGGGTTGCTCGACTGAGCCTGACTTGGGCCAGGCTGGGCCTATTTCCTTTGTTTTTTTTTTCTTTTTCTCTTTTATTACCTATATGCAATATATATATATATATATATATATATATATATATATATATATATATATATATATATATATATATATATATATATTTATATATTTATATCTACATACACATACACACATATATACTTATATATTTATATATACATACACATACTCACGTACACATAAAAAATATATTTATATATACGTGCACATACACACATATATAATATATATACATGCACATACACGAATATATAATATTATATATATATATATATATATATATATATATATATATATATATATATATATATATATATACATGCACGTACACACATATATAATATATATTTATATATAAATACACGTATACACGTATATATATTTATATATTTATGCACATACACACATATATAATATATATTTATATGTACGTACACATACACTCATTTATATAATATATTTATATATACATACAAATACACACATTTATATAATATATTTATATATGCATATGAATACACACATTTATATAATATATTTACAATTTATACAATTTATACACGTATACGAAAAATTACAATAATATCCATATAATAATAATAGTACCAACAACCCACTAAAATAACCAAAAGAGTCTTGGTAAACATATCTAGCCCTAAAAATTGTATCAATATTCTAAAACTCTATATAGATATTAGTAATGCCTATTTTGTATGAATAACCAAATATTTAGAAAAATATTATTAAGTCCACCAAAAAGTTAAGAAATATTTGTACACACCTAAAAGTATGTCTACATAGGCTTGGGCTTTATTTGGGTCCAATCTGGACTAGTTTGGTACCACCGGGTCAATTAAACGTCAAATAATATTAATAATAAATAATTAAACTATTTATAATGGTCATGCCACAACTTGGCCTGGTTTTCCTAGTTAGTACATCACTATGGCTCGGCCTTCCCTACCAGGGCTAATACACTAGTCAAAGCACGCCACTGCACTATCCGTGCCATGCTTTCTAGTCACCTTGTACTCAAATTCTTCACCATGACTAAAATTATCTACCATAATAGTTAACTAAATAATTATTTATAATAATCTAAAATCACCATTTAAATAAAATAAAAATATTTCAAAATTTTTGGGAAGGGGAGCTACATCTAGTCAACTATACTAGTCAACTAGGTCAAGTCCTAGCCCAATCAAGTCTCACTAAGCCTAACCAATCCTAGTCTGGCACTCACACACAAATACAATGTTACACTAGCTATCTACATACAATCTATAAATATATACTTATAGGCATACATTAATATATATAGGCATATCATCACACACACACACACACACACACACACACACACACACACACACACACACACACACACACACACACACACATATATATATACATATATATAAATATAAATATAAATATATATATATATATATTTTATATATATATATATATATATATATATATATATATATATATAGGATGAGGGAGGTGAGGTGCCACCCTATGGAGGGTGTCTACTTGTCACCCCCCACATGCTATCATCATGCACCCATGTGCTTGATGATAGCATGGGGGGGTGACAAGTAGACACCCTCCCATGAGGTGCCACCCTACCTCCCTTATTCTATATATATATATATATATATATATATATATATATATATATATATATATATATATATATACACACACACATATATATATATGCATAGGGGATTCAATGTGTGTGTTTAAAGGGTGTTAGTTAACATGCATTGTGTCAATGTGAATAAAGGGTCAATAGAGGGTAGGTTCAGTCCAATGCAAGGTGCAATGCAATGTGGGTTCCAAAGTGTCAAATTCAGGTTTATAAAGCAATGAAAGGTTTCAGGTATGAATGTCAAGTCCTATGTTCAGGTTTATAAAGAAATGTAGGTTCAATGCATTAGTGCAATACAATGTGTCATGGTGTTCAGTTCATGTCAGCAATTTGGTTAATTAACAATATAAAGGTTTACAAGTTAACAAGGGTTAATAATATAGGTTAAGGTTTATTTGAAATCTCAGGAAATGGAAATCCAGTCCCACATTCATTCAGTTCAGTCCAAACATTATAACCAAAACCCCATATCATTTCTCAGGTTTGAAACATTAAACTCAGTTTATGATATACCAAACCAAATCAGATTATTGAAAACAAGTTCTCAGGAATTGTATATACTCTATTCATTTTCAACTTAAGTTAACATATCATTATTCTCAGGTTTACTAAATACAAAACCATTCTCAGGTTTCAACAATATTTTTCAGGTTTCAATCAAATGGTTCTCAGGTTTTAGAGTATGTGTGAGTGGTGTGTGTGTGTGGAGAGCAGTGCATAGGGTGTCAGATTTCAGTGTATATGTGTGTTCAGTTTTCCAGATTTTTGTGAACATATGTGTGTGTATAGGTGATGTGTGTATGTGTGGTGGCAGTACATATAGGTGTGTTCAGATTTCAGTGTGACAGGCTCGGAAACACAAATCAAACAAACCACCCATCCCACATGAACCCAAACAATATGAACTTTAATCTCAGACATAGTATATGTTCTAACATTATAATTTAACATCTAATCATCAGTTTAAACATAATTAATCTCAGGAATTCAATAACAGCACTAGTATCAGACATTTGGGGGGAAAACTTGAAATCAAATTCAAAACTCATAAAAAATCCAAACTAAAGGGTTAGTAAACAATAGTGCACATGTGTATGTGTCATACAGGTGATATGGTGTCCATAAACTTGACACAAACATGTCCAATACGAAAATTAACACACAAGCAACAGAAAACAGTGCACTGCCTCATGCACAGGTTCAACACGTTCGTAGACACGACACGTGTGTCCATGTGGTCACATCCACGTGTAGCCTAGCACTAGGGCTATATGCTAGACACAAGACGAGGTGTCTACGTGTCCCCGTGTCTGTGTATGAGATGCATATCAGTACATGTATGCGCGCCTGTACGCGTGCGTGTAAACCCAGTGCACGAGCGAGAACGTGTCCGATACGACACGATACTTCGAGCCACTTGGGGGTCTGGTTCGCAGACACTGCCCCTACGTGTCCTCGCAGTATTGGGTCAAACAATACTGTGTCGTGTCCCACAGCCCAATCGAACAGCAGGGGAAACCCTAGCTCTGTACGCGAGCGTGTTCGTGTCTTCGTGTGGACACGACACGACTCGAAAGTCAACTCAGAGTTTAGGAAAAATAAAGAGCACATCAAAATCATTATTTCCAATCAAAAATATTTCAAAAATCAGGTGAAAAAGTTCTCAGAGGCATTTCCACAAACACTTACAAATAAAGACTGATATGTGTCCGATACGGACACAAAACCATTGCAAAACTTCACCAAACACACACCACAGCTATGGGACACCTAGATCTAGGCAACATGCAAAGAAATCAAGATTTAATGATAGTTTGAGGTGTTTACCTATTGAGTATCAAACTTAAGAAAAAAGCCCCAAATAGGAAGATTCCTCTTGCAAGTCAAAATCTCCAAATTACATAAAATCTGAGATTTCTCTCCATGAACAGTAAATAGAGTATGATTAGGTTCTATTGCAAGACACTAGAGTCGAAAATGAATTAAAATGAAGAAGTTATGGATTGAGGAAGAAAAGCCAATACCTCTTTCTTGCCAATAGTTGATGTGATGTAAAAAGAGGCAAGAACTAGGAAGAAACATTAAATATGGGGGGAATCCCTAGGGGCCGGCCATGTATGGAAAGAATTAGGGTTAGGGTTGTGGCTATTGGGCTTTGGGCTAAGTGCAAGGCTAAATGAATCAATCTATAAGTCAAAAATTCCATGCACCTAAATCACTTAATCTCTCTATGAAACTTGATTCAAAATAACTCAACTTGGGTTGACTTAAGTTAGACTAGGGTCCTACCATGCTAATCAAGTCACCATAGCTAAAGTCAACATCTAGGTTAGTCTCCATAGTCTCAACTAGCAAGGGTCAAAAATAACAACCATCACTCCAATAATTTACAATTAATTCCAAGAAACCAAAATAACCAAAATACCCCTAGGCCAAAAATGATAAATAAAATATCCTAATCATATGGTTAGGCTCTGGATCAAGTAGTCTCTAGGGTTTTACTGGAAAAACTCCAAAATTATAAATTACCAATAAAATAGTTTTAAAATAACTAAAAATCACCAAAAATTATATCATGATTTAAATAATATTATTAAAAGATTAAAATTACAAAATTTTGAAATTACCCGTATTCAAAAAATTGGGTGTTACAATAGTACTCATAGTCCGCTGATAAGCTGCACCAGCGTTCTTAAGACCAAATAGCATGACAGTGTAGCAATAGACTCCAAGAGGAGTGCAGAAAGATGTATGTTTTTCATCTTCTGGATGCATCTTGATTTAATTGTATCCTGAAAATCCATCCATAAAGGACATACATTCAAATCCGCAAGTATTGTCGATCATGACATCAGTGATTGAAAGAGAAAATTCGTCTTCGGGGCAAGCTTTATTAAGGTCTCTGAAGTCAATGCAGACCCGAACTTTTCCTATTTTTTTTAAAACTGGGACAACATTAGCCACCCAGTCTGGATGTTGTTCTTCTCTGACGAAACTGCAGGCGATGAGTTTTTTGACTTCAGCTTCTATGGCATCCATCATGTCAGGTCGAAATCGATGTTGTTGCTGTTTGACTGGCTTCGCATTTGGCAGAATGTTGAGCTTGTGGGTAGCAATCTGAGGATCCAACCCTGGCATATCTTTATAGCTCCAAGCGAATACATCAATATATTCCCTAATGAGTTGGATTAGTTCTTGTTTATCCGCTTCAGGGAGGCTTTTGCTGACAAATATCGGTTTTGGGGAAGTTTCATCTCCAATATTAACTTGAACCAACTGACCTTCGGTAGGTGGCTCGTGTTGTTCAAAGCGAAGCTTCCATTGAGTATCCATCCTTTGAGCCCATGGATCAGATTCAGAAGCTTCGGTAAAGTCTCTGTCATCTTTCGAGAACTCGACAGTCACCATATTGGAAGATAGCGACACGCGATGGACGTGCCCTACACCGGTGTCTGAATCCCATGAGATAGAATCAGAAGAGTTAGATCGTTCTTCTTTCTCGAATTAGGAGGCTTCTGGAGTCAAAATTGGTGAAGTATAACCTAATCTCCGCTTCATTTTGCTGTAGTATTGTTGTGATTTTCCTTTCGGAGAAGGAATATGAATAGGAGCTCGCCTTCCTTTGCCGCCATTGAGACCAGCTTTAAAATTATAGCCCATCTTTTGAATGATATCTTTTGATTGCTGACTATAACGACGTAGTTGAAGTCTTTCGTTATCGTAATTTTCTTTTTCACTATCGGGCGTGATCTTCTGTTCCGTTCCTTTACTAAAAAGTATAGGAAGTTCATCTTTCTTTCTGGATGGAACTAAGAAGGAGTCCTGCATTGGCTCGAGCAATACTTTGTTTTGGGAAGCTTCAACTGCTCCTATGGTAAGTGGTTCGAAGTTATCTAATATTTTTAAATAACATCGAGTATAATAAAAGACATCAGTATACTGTAAAAGAGATGCTACTTTATTGATTTGTACATCATCATTTATAACATGATTCTTAGCCTTAACAGAAGGCTTAGTAAGGTTGTTAACCAAACGAAGAGAAGGAGAAGGAGAAGGTTTGTTACAACGAAGGTCGATAATAAGAGGTTCATAAGAGGTGTGCTCCCATGTTCCTTTTCTACAGCATGAGGTTGTTTGTTATGAGAGGAAAGATGTATAGTCAATGTCTGAGAAGAAGAGGGATAAATAGCACGTCCTTTGACAGAAATTATGAGAACATCTTTTGAAGTATGTTTCTGATCTTCCTCACTATCCATTGCTAATACAACTTTCATGAACTCCTCCTTGTACATCCGAGAGTCTGTAAAATACGCTTCAACCCCCCTGAAAGGATTCAAGTCGGCTACTTCCTTTTGGACTTCTCTATTGACATCCACATATTTGAAGCATTGATGTAAAGTGGATGGTACAATGTTATGCTCATGCAGAAAGGGTCTTCCCAGTAAAGCATTGTAAGAGCCGTGATTATCGATCACATAGAAAGTAACCTTTGTACGAAGATTGCCTATTTGAACTTTCAAACGAATCTTTTCCAAAGGTTCACTTCTTCCAGAATTGAATCCCAAGATTGTCGTGATGGTTGTTGAAAGATTGTGTACAGGAATCTTCAATGCATCTAATAGAGTCTTTGGCATGATGCTAAGTGCAGACCCAGGATTGATCAAAATACGATCAACCTTTATGATATCGACATATCCCGTGAAGTAGAGGGGTCGATCATGACGATTATCTTCCAACAACATATCATCTTGTGTAAAGGTGATGTTTGGCATCAATTCCCATCATACTATGACAACGAAGGCATGTTATAGACTCATCCTCTGGCTTCTTGAGAAGTGCTAGACAAGTATCAACTTGCGTCAAAGCTTCACTCAATGTTTCTCGAGTTTCTTTCGAAAGACGGAGTAGTTCAAAATTGACAATCTTGCCGGGGTATTAGCCAGCTGAGCTAGTATATCAAAGTTATATGGCTTCTCAAGTCCCAAAGTTGGAGTCTTCTTCAATACTTTATCAAAACAGACAGGTTGTTTTCCTTTTTCGGTTGTCGCCGGTTTGGGAAGAGTTGGCTCTATTAGAGGTGATAAAGCTGATAGAACATTGGCAGCAGGAGAAGATGGTGCTTGAGGAGCCTCCATAGCTGGAGCAGGGTTTTCTTGACCTTCTGAATAGTCTCTTAGGTAAGATTTTCTAGACCTGGTACCAGTTAAGACTTCTTCTTCGGATACATGCTCAAAAGATACTATATTGCAACTCTTTGCCTGGATCTTGTTTCTGAAAGGTTTCTTTTGGCAAGATGGAGAGTTGGTCCAGTAACCCAAACCCACCCGAGATTGGTTGTGAGAAAGACATAGGGAAAGAGGTACAAGAGATCCTTTTCAATGGTTCAGACCAGAAGCCTTTTGTAGCTCATATCCCATTTTTATTATTAGTTCACGAGATTGTGGGCTATATAGAAAGAAAGCTGGTTGGTATTTCTCTTCTGATTTTGACAATGTTGTCTTATCAGGGGAAGAAAAAGAAGGATTATCTGATTTGTGTGGTTGCCGATGATGGCGGGGTGGATGTGTGTTGGTGATGGTCAAAGTGGCGGTGATGGTAATGGTGATGACAGGTTGATGGTTGTTGGGAGGGATATGTATAGAAGGCGAGAAAAGAAGAGGTTTAGATAGTCTAAAAGAGAGAGGGGTTGATATATGTACATAATAGTGTTCCTTATCGAGATGGAGGTTGGCCCCTGTATAGATAGAACTTGGTACTCATATAGTTAGAACTAAATATCGTCGGATTTAAACGTGGAAAGGATTGAAATGAGGGAGAGAGGCATGTACGATATGTGATAAAATGACTCAGGGAGATTCTTATCTGGATTAGAAACAAAACTTATCTATAAATTAAAATACTTGTTTATCTAATCCTCTAGTATCCTATAGGACATTTCCTTATATAATCATATCCTATATCTCGATTATAAAAATTATTCTTAAAAAAATAAAATCTTTTAGTTAGCCAAAGATAATCAATAAATCATTAATTAGATCGACCAAATCTAAATCAATAGTTATCGAAATCAATAAATTCTAAAGTAATCAAAATCAATCGAAATGAAAAAAAACTCAATATTAGATGTTACTAATGATATTTTAAAATATATTTAGTCAAAACTAAATTTAGTACTCCGCAAATAATAATAATAATTACCTCAAAATAATTCCTTAAAATAATACTCCATATTAAATAAGATTTGAAACATATTATCCAATCTTAAAAATAAATAATAAAAATATCCGGGAGGAGGAGTTACAAATCTACCCGCCTTAGAAATAAATTCGTCCTTAAATTTAAATAGAATAGACAGGAATTAATGGGAAGCATTGAACAAGAAAATAGCAAAGTAGAATTAAATTTATTAATTCTAATAAAATAATTTAAATCATATTATTATAACTAAAATTATATTTTAAATAACTAGTAGTCCTAGTAATTTTGAATATAGCAATATTATCGAAAAACGTATTTTTATTATTTGAAAATAAACAGATAACTTAGAAGTTCATTGTCTTAAATAATTTTATGGTTAAAGTTCTTATAAATTTTCAAAAACTATATATATAATAATTAAAATAAGTACAAAAATCATTTTAAAAAATATTTTTTTTCAAAACTGGGAAGTGAGCTTACAAATCTACCCATCATTTGAAATGTTTGTCCTCAAATTTCAAAGGGTAGGACCAGGCACTACTAGGAACATAATCAAGAAAGTGATACGATTAAGAAAATTAGATAAGCGTACTTGTGGATACAATCAAAATAATAATAAAAGAAAATGTGATTTGGCATGATTAAATTTTACTCAATTGATCTAGTCACGACCAAAATTGATGAAGAACGATCAAAACTTAAACGAAGTCTAAATCAAAATAAAATTTTTGGCACGAGCATGAACATGATCAAAATATTCATGATCACGGTGGAATAAAAATCTAACATTAGCAATAGTAGAGTTTGAAATATAAGTACGACTATGACTATAGTCAAAATAGTTTATCCACGATCAAAGTTGTTCAAGAACGATCAAAACCTAAATTGTTTTGGCACGATCAAATTATAATTGAACAGTCTAGTCACGATCAAAATCGAAACCTTCTGACACGATCAAATATTTAAGCACGATCATGGAATTAGAATCTAGATACGATTATGAGTCTAGTGAAAGAAATCAAAATAAGCTTGAAGATTCCTAAATAACGACTGGAGAATAGAAAGGTATGAAAGAAGGGGAAACTACCAGTTTACTGAGAAAAATAAGGCATCAAATCAAATTGAAAAATTAATAGCCATATGCCAAAAAGGACGTAGTTTCTATAATATTCAAAAATCGTATGTATATATGAAGTCACTTTATCGAAAACTTTTATGCCTCGCCAGTGTACACCTGGCTGTAGTAAACCTTTGGTTTCGTGACTCAATATGATATGATATCGAAAATTTTATTAACTCTATCCAATATTGGCATAATAACTCAAAGATCAAATAGGATCATTAAGACATAGTTTTAATAATACTCGATATCCTACGCTTACATGAAATTACTGCAACTTAGGGGTCATACCTCGCCAGTGCATTACTGGCTGCAGTGAACCCGTAGTCTCAATAATTCAAATAAATGGCGACAGTGTGCTTCTGTCTTGCCATCGCAAGTCATCAAAATTATTTTAATTATAACCTAAGAAGTTCAAAGGAGGTTCTAGAATTTCAAACAAGCTCCAAGTAGAAGTAATTATCTGTCCTTCAAGTATAATATCGACTCTTGAAAAGAAAAGCAATTGATTAGGGAGGATAACGATCGAAGCCAAAATAAGTAAAAAAAATCTTCCAATCCTTATTTCACGGATATTCACTATTCAATGATTGAGAGAAAAATATTGAGTCAAAACTAACTCGAGATTAATATATATATATATATATATATATATATATATATATATATATATATATATATTGAGTGATAAGTTATTTTAAAATAATAATTCCTTAGGTCCAAGGAAAATGTAAGTGATACAACTTACGATATGGCGATGTTTAGGAAAGGAGCAAATGATCAAGATTGTGAAGGGAATGATTGAAGAAAATTTAGATATAAATTTTAGTTTCTTTTTCTTTTTTATTCAGGGATCGAGGGAAAACATTTGCATATCCTAAATTTCAACAAAGGCTAACTCGGAACAAGGTTAGGCTCAAAATTTAATACATGGAAGCAGAACATCTACTCTTAGAAAATAAAATACATACTAGGGCTAATAGAAACTAATACAGACCTTATGATGTGCTAATAATGTTTAGCTGGTGCGGAGAAGATAATTTGATCAAATTATCACAGTTTAGGGATCGAGTCCTAGGGAGGCTTACTTTACCAAGCGAAATGGTCTACCTTTGGTCCAACCATTTTGTCAAAAACACAATGGTACATCCTTCTAGAAAAATCCTCTAAGTTAGCTAATAGGGTGTAGAATTCAATAAATCCTTACCTAAATTATATGTACTTATATAGCAACCTTAACTACCCGACAATCAAATTGAATAAGGGACTCCTATTCCTAGCCATTATCCTAAAATCCTATTAATCCTAATTGTGAATGAGCATTCTAGTCGCAGGCTTGCAGTAGTACGACTAAAATAGGTACTACCACAAGTTTGCATAATTTATGAAGACTGACCTGCATGGGCCACCAAAAAAAATATGTCACAATCCGCACCGCTTTTCGGGATACGAGTGCGTGTCCAAGCCAGCCTACGCTGCAGTATCGGCGGTAGTACGCTGTTGTAACACCCAGTTTTTTAAAATTAGGTTAATTTTAAACTTTTGTAATTATAATCATTTATTAATGGCATTTAAATCATATTGTGATTTTTGGTGATTTTTTAAATAATTTAAAACTATTTAAATCATGACTTGTGATTTTGATGTGCTGCTAGAGAAACCCTAGAGACTGCATGACCTAGAGACTAACCATGACCAAGGAGGCCTAACCATGTGATTAGGATGACTAATTGTGACTTTTTAGCCTAGGGATATTTTGGTCATTTTTGACTTATTTGGTGAAAATAAGTTTTGATTGATTATTATGGTGCTAATTATTTTATTAGAGTCTAGCCTAGTTTTGACCTAACCTAGTCATGGAGGGTTAGTTAGAGGGTTAGAGACTTAATGGCTAAGTAAGACTAATATCTAGATATTATGTTAGTAGGATATTTTAGGCTAAATGTTAAGAAAGATTACATTAGATGTGAGCCCTTAGATTGGCTAGGTTTGTGTGGAGAAGCCTGAGCCACTCATCTAACCTTGTAAAACCCCAACCCTAATTATTCCTACAGCCATCATAGCCATCCCCCTCCCCTATTTAATGCCTCTTCATTGTTCTTGTCCCTTTTTACATCATTTCTACATTTGGCAAGAAAGACGTTTGTCCATTCTTCAACTCTTCATATTTTATTCATTTCTCTTTCTTTTTAACCCTAGTCTTTTAAAATAGGATCTAATACATGCCTATTTACTATTGGTAGTGTGTAATCTCAGCTTTGGTGAGATTTGAGGCTTGGGAGTTTCAAGTGGGATCCTTCATTTTTTGGGCTTTTTTTGAGTTTGACACTCAATAGGTAAACCCCTCAAACCACTTCATTTTCTTGATTTCTTTGCATTGATGCATAGATCTTGGAGTCCCCTAGATGTAGGTGAAATTTGGTAGGATTTGGTTTCATTTTTGTGTCCGTATCGGACACGTATCAATTTTTGTGTATTTGATGAAATGCATGAACCAAAGTTTTGTTTATAATTTTCTAAACTAATTTTAGTATTATATAGCCCTATATGAGGGAATTTGATTTTATGTTGACTGAGCACAAATTAGGACACTGTTCGTGTCTATTTTGGACACGAACTTACTGCCAAGAAACAGCACAGGGGAGTACTGTGCTCCCCTGCTGCTCGAGCCCTCTGTAGGCCACGACACGGCTTCATGCGACACGATACTTCATGGACACACAGGGCACATGTCTGACACAACACCCAAGAAATTTCAAGTGATATGGATTCGTATTGAGTGAGAAATCGAATGTGCACTAATTTTCTATACATTGCGCATACCCAAGTTTCTCCCACTGATACATGATTGAAACTTGGACACGACACAACCTAGACACGATACAGGCTACCCTAACCCTAGCCCTATACCTAGCGAACCCTTGGACACGTACACATGACTTGATGTGTCGTGTGTCGTGTGCACGAACCCGTGTCCTTGCCGCACGATGCTGCACAGTACAGCATGTGTCTGTACGTGTTTACTCTGTTTGGATACCTCATGTCCATTTGTTTGGACCCAAGTAGACCTGTTTGACACCAACACATGTACACGAACCTATATCAATTGTTAATTTGATGTTTAATTAGTTACATGATTCGAATTTAGGGTTTTTAATTGAACTCTGATACTGTGCTATCTTTCCATGATTTCTGAGATTAAAATGTGTTTTAAGTAAAAATAAATGTTAATTTATAATGTTTTTACATGATATAGTGTTTGAGATGCCTGTCAAACAAATTGGGTTTAGATAGATGCATATTGAATTTTGGTGTTCGAATAATAAATGATACTGAAAATGTGTAAAACCCAAGAATTTTAGAGTTTACATGAGTTTAATTTAGAATAATGTAAATTAATGTTCATTTAATAATTTGTTAACATGTATAATGTCTGGGTTGATGTTTTGCATGACTGGGTTAGATATATTAATGATTGGGTTGGTAAATTTTGGTTTTCGATTTATAACTGATATTCAATATACGTATAAACATGAGAAATGGGGTTTACTCTATAAAACTGAGTTATTTTGATGTTAACCTGAGATGAATGCACATTTGAATGTGTATATGTAGATGGCTTGATTCTTTGAGAAATGAAATGTATTACCTACTGCTGCCTTGTTCAAAACACACACACTCATATATACATGAACACACACATGAACCCTTCACAGTATGCATTGACACACTAACCTCTTAACTATATTACCTACTGCCATGTACACTTTGCTATGTATACACACACTAGCCTCACATAGCCCCTCTCTATCTCTCTAATATATATATATGTAATCTAATGTATGCATATGCAAGTTAATGAATGATGATGAATGAATGCATGAATGTCATGAATGTAGAAATGAATGTAATATGATGCAAGAATGCATAGGCAATGTAGGTATGATTAAGTGAATGCATGAATGAATAATATACATATTGTGACTATATGAATATATATCTTTACATCCATATTCAATGCATGTAGGTAATTGAATGCATGGATATATAGGCATGTATGCATATAGTTATAAATGTATAAAATACAATGTGTATGCATGATGTGTATACATAATGTAATGTATAATGCATGTGTATATCTTAGCCTATATGTGATTTCCTATGTGTATGCCTATATATATTGAGTATATATGCATATAGATAAGAAATATGTATGTTGATAACTTGTGTGGCCTTGTGATTGTGTGTGAGTGCTAGCCTAGGCTTGGTTAGGCTTAGTGAGACTTGATTGGACTAGGCTTGACCTCGTTTGACTAGTATAGTTGACCAGAGTTAACCAAGAGTTGACTATGGCATAGAGGACCTAGAAATCAAATAGAATGTATTGTAATCTTCAGTATTACCATTTTTGATATATTGTGACTTGTGTTGTTTTAAATAGGAGTCAGATACCTCGATTCGAACGATATATTCTTAGAGACATTCAGATCGCAGGCGAGTACATTCTCTGATCATTCCATACTTGTTAAGACTTATATCTTGCTCTAGATTACTTTACTTGATGCTGTCACATTGGTAACACAGATTGGTACTATATGGATCTTTTTATGAGATATTATCCCTCTCGGGAGCAGCAGGTACTTCATGTCATGTGTGTTTCACTTACATCATGTACTCTCATACTTCTACTATCATGAATCTGCTTGTGACTCTTGTACCCTCATGAATCACAGAGCCTTCACAAATCAAATTCTTGAATCACTCATTATGAGTCAGTAGTGTAATCATAAATCTTAACATAACTTAAATGGATCCTTGGTATTGATTTGGGGATGGGGGAGTAGAAATAGTCATGTGAATAATCCCAAAGTAGCGTAATCATGAATCAATTCCGTAGTGTAATCATGAATCATTCCCAGCCATTCACATGTCTATCTTGTACTATGATTCACTAGTCACATACAGTTCCTTACTTATAGTAGATATTTCCAGTTACAACTATCTCTCTTACTTCATGTACATTTTTTTACATTGTTTCATATATCTTATTCTATTGCTAGATTTATATTTCTGTCATGATATGAACTGTTAAGATGTATTGTGCTCGCTTCTATCCTGACTGGACCTGTTGAAAATATTACAGAGGATGAGAATAAGGCTTTCTGTCCTACCTACTACGGAGTAGACATAGACGACACTTGCAACCTGGACCCCGTGGTTCAGGCAGCTGCTGAGGATGACACCACTGCTTAGAGTAGATAGTTTAGTCTATTTTTTCTTCTTCTTGTTTTTGTGTTCTGGAGTTGTATTATTTGTGACCTTGTGTTATTCTGGATGTTGTGAAGATGTTATCTTAGACACTTAGACCTCTCTCTTGTTTATGTTTCAGTTTATAGTTTCAGATCATATCTATCTATCAATCATTCGTACTTCTTCCTTAGTTGTGATTGAGATTGTACATCTTATATTGTTCCTCCATTCGGAGAGTATAAACTGTACAAGTACCTTTGACTGTTAGATGTATGTGATCTAGGATAGCGTTCTACTGTCGACACTACGACATAGGCTGGATGTACCTACTTCTCGTGTCCTTACACTAGGGTGCGGGTCGTGACACGTTTTTAGCGGTGGCCCACGCAGGTCAAGTTTATGTAGTGGTATTCAAACTAGAGTATCACTACAGCCTGCAGTTGGAGTAGGATATTTTGAGGTACTTAATCATATTAGGAAAAGCTCTTAACCTGATTCTTTTTATCAAAATTCTTGCTGCTTTAATGCTTCCTTTTGAAATAAACTATCCTCCCTTGATTTATCACTTCTATCTCAGTATTGATTCCTTGTTCTATCTTTCTCCAGGATGGTGATCGAGACACGATCGCATCGCTCTGGCCCAGCAGACGCATGTGAGAGGTCTGCCACCTCTCGTCCGATTGTAGATGCTGGGACCGCAGCTCCTCCCATCACTTCGTATGTCGGAGTTTCTGCAGCTTTTTGGGGTACGCCTCCACCTGTTTAGAGGTCTTCTCCCATTATTCCGGATACATTTCAGCAGCCGTCACCTATGGGATCAGTTGATGCAGTACAGCTATTTACCTTCTTCCAGCAGTTTATGGAGGCTCAGCAGGCTTAGCAGCAGCGTCAAATGGCAGAGTTCAGTCGGGGCATCGATCTGGCCCTGACGACAGTTGAGAGAGCTACAACTCAGCCTCTGGCAGGTCAGCAGCAGCATTAGCCGAAGGAGAAGGGCATACAGGATTTCCATAAGATGCACCCACGAGACTTCAGGGGCACAGAGGGCATCATATACGCAAACGAGTGGATCGAGCACAAGGAGGAGATCTTCAAGCTAGCGAAGATTCCAGAGGGACTGCAGATTGAAGCGGCCGCTAGTATGATGTATGACTTGGCTCACACGTGGTACCAGACAGATCCGAGGGTTGGTACAGTTGGGCAGACTTGGGCAGCTTTCAAGAAACTGTTCAAGGAGAAGTTCTTCCCCGATGCAGCACTTGGTGCCCTGGAGACGCAATTCGAGGCTTTGGTGCAGGGCAGTCAGACTATCGAGGAGTAGACCGGGGAGTTCTGCCGTCTGGGCAGATTTGTTGAGGGGCTTTCTAAGGCAACGAAGGCCCGGAGGTTCAAGAAGGGGCTAGTCAAGGAGGTGAAGTCCTACACCAAGAGTGCCCGCAGCACCAATTTTGAGGAGATCCTGGTGGGTGCCCTAGCAGCGGAGGATGACCTTGAGCTAAGGCTCAAGAGGGGACGAGACGCTCACGGTGCCAGCAGCAGTGAAGGCCAGGCCAAGAGGCCTCACTTTCAGTACAAGTATCAGCAGGGGCAGTAGTTCGAGCCATAGCAGATTCAGCAGCAGCAGCAGAGACCTGTTTAGCAGTACTTTTAGGGCCAGGGACGTACACCTTACCAACAGCAGCCCACTAGTTGTGCTTACTGCAAGAAACTAGGGCATGGATGGAGCGAATGCAGGAAGATGCTAGGCAGATGCCTACTCTGTGGAGCAGCAGACCATCAGCTAAAAGAGTGCCCTATGTTCTCGGCATATTCAGGACAGGGAACAGGAGCCAAGACTCCAGTGGGTCAGCAGAGAGGACCAGCCTTGCAGACACAGCAGCAGAGGTTTGTCCAGCACCAGCAGCAGGCCAGAGAAGGCCAGCAGGGGCGAGCTTTCGCCATGACAGCCGAGGATGCACAGGCCATTGGAGATCTTATTGCAGGTTCCGTTCTCCTCGATTCTACTTTCGTATTTACCTCCTGATAACTGTCTTGATATTCGATTCTATCTGTTCCTTGTTGGTTGATAAATTTTGTTCTGATATTTTATTGTGATTCGATTTCTTTTGAGATAAGTCGTATGGGCTAGGTCGCCTCAGTTATGGGATCTAGAGTCTTCTATAGTCATGTTAGCTGGCATAGTAAGGACATATAGTCAGATTTTGGAGGTATGTACCTTAGTGGGAATTTAAGGTTTTCGCGGCCAAACATGCGGTAATGCAAAAATTTTAAATACCATGATTCTAGAGGTATGTACCTTAGTCAAGGACTCTGTGAATATCGTAGCCTTGCTCACTAACATGACGGAGGTTCTGAGGATCATGATTTTGGACAGATGCATATGATTATCGAACTGTGTGTTTGAGACTATGATTGTGGGGTGTTTGACCTAGAAGGAGTACTACCATCTTAATTTCGAGGACAAAATTTTTCTAAGGGAGACTTTGAACACCCAGTTTTCTAAAATAAGGGTAATTTTAAACTTTTGTAATTATAATAATTTATTAATGGCATTTAAATCATATTGCGATTTTTGGTCATTTTTTAAACAATTTAAAACTATTTAAATCATGACTTGTGATTTTGATGTGCTGCTAGTGAAACCCTAGAGACTGCATGACCTAGAGACTAACCATGACCAAGGAGGCCTAACCATGTGATTAGGATGACTAATTGTGACTTTTTAGCCTAGGGATATTTTGGTTATTTTTGACTTATTTGGTAAAAATAAGTTTTGATTGATTATTATGGTGCTAATTATTTTATTAGTGTCTAGCCTAGTTTTGACCTAACCTAGTCATGGAGGGTTAGTTAGAGGGTTAGAGACTTAATGGCTAAGTTAGACTAATATCTAGATATTATGTTAGTAGGATATTTTAGGCTAAATGTTAAGAAATATTACATTAGATGTGAGCCCTTAGATTGGCTAGGTTTGTGTGGAGAAGCCTTAGCCACTCATCTAACCTTGTAAAACCCCAACCCTAATTATTCCTACAGCCATCATAGCCATCCCCCTCCCCTATTTAATGCCTCTTCATTGTTCTTGTCTCTTTTTACATCATTTCTACATTTGGCAAGAAAGAGGTTTGTCCATTCTTCAACTCTTCCTATTTTATTCATTTCTCTTCCTTTTTAATCCTAGTCTTTTGCAATAGGATCTAATCCATGCCTATTTATTGTTGGTAGTGTGTAATCTCAACTTTGGTGAGATTTGAGGCTTGGGAGTTGCAAGTGGGATCCTTCATTTTTGGGACTTTTTCTTGAGTTTGACACTTAATAGGTAAACCCCTAAAACCACTTCATTTTCTTGATTTCTTTGCATTGTTGTATAGATCTAGGAGTCCCCTAATTGTAGGTAAAATTTGGTAGGATTTGGTTTCGTTTTTGTATCCGTATCGGACACGTATCAATGTTTGTGTTTGTGTGTTTGATGAAATGCCTGAACCAAAGTTTTGTTTATCATTTTCTAAACTAATTTCAGTATTATGTAGCCCAATATGAGGGGATTTGATTTCATATTGACTGAGCACAAATTAGGACAATGTTCGTGTCCATTTTGGACACGAACTTACTGCCAAGACACAGCACACGGGAGTACTGTGCTACCCTACTGCTCGAGCCCTCTGTAGGCCACGACACAGCTTCATATGACACGATACTTCATGGACACACAGGGCACATGTCTGACATGACACCCAAGAAATTTTAAGTGATATGGATTCGTATTGAGTGAGAAATCGAGTGTGCACTGATTTTCTATACACTGTGCATACCCAAGTTTCTCCCACTGATACACGATTGAAACTTGGACACGACATAACCTAGACACGATACAGGCTACCTAACCCTAGCCCTATACCTGGCGAACCCTTGGACACGTGCACGTGACTTGATGTGTCGTGTGTCGTGTGTACGAACCCGTGTCCTCGTCGCACGATGCTGCACTGTACAACATGTGTCTGTGCGTGTTTACTCTGTTTGGACACCTCGTGGCAATTGTTTGGACACGAGTAGACCTGTGTGACACCTACACATGTACAAGAACCTATATCAATTATTAATTTGATATTTAATTAGTTGCATGATTCGAATTTATGGTTTTTAATTGAACTCTGATACTGTGCTATGTTTCCCTGATTTCTGAGATTAAAATGTGTTTTTAAGTAAAAATAAATGTTAATTTATAATGTTTTTACATGATATAGTGTCTGAGATGCCTGTTAAACAAAATGGGTTTAGATAGATGTATATTGGGTTTGAATTTTGGTGTTCGAATGATAACTGATACTGAAAATGTGTAAAACCCGAGAATTTCAGAGTTTACATGAGTTTAATTTAGAATAATATAAATTAATGTTCATTTAATAATTTTTTAACATATATAATGTCTGGGTTGATGTCTTGCATGACTGGGTTAGATAGATTAATGATTGGGTTGGTAAATTTTGGTTTTCGATTTATAACTGATATTCAATATATGTGCTTCACTTAACAAAATGCCTTGAAATCGGCTTTTGAAAATAAAACTTGAAAGAGTACAAATATTCTGGGAAGTATTGCTATGGAAGTCTGATCTGAAGGCGATCATTTTGTTCCTTGGACCATACGATGATGATGAAGATCACTGCTAAAAGATGAACAGTTGGAAGAACTAAGTCACCAGAAAGGTATCGACGCACTTGGGCACTGATGGCGAGGCCGAATGCTTTCCTGTTTTGCTTCACTCTGTTCTGGAAGAAAGGTTGAAGAAGAATGCTCCAAAAAATCAAAGTCTTTGGGCTCTGATCTCTATGTATTCCCTCCTGTCTCTCTGTGCATGATCCTCTTGATGTGTAAAATAAGTCTATTTATAGACATGACTCCTTGGGCGTAAAAAGCAACACATTTGAGTTTTTACGCTGGCAACTGTCACCCACGATGGAAGTTACCCTCTTCATACGTTGACACGTGTCCCATTATATCAACAAAAACAGGACGCACGTACACACGTTCTTCAATAAGTGTGGCATGAAAGCCACGTGGACAAACCACGTTCTCATGTAGCCAGAAACAATCGGGCGTAAAAATGACCCGAAACATATACTGAGCGTAAATTGGCAAATTGGCGTAAAAACAGCCCAAATAGACTTCCCAGCGTAAAGTGGTTAAAATAGCCTTGAGCGTAAAGTAGCTCAAATAGACTTTACACTCACAATAGTTTTGAGCGTAAAAACACACATAACTATCGTGCGTAAAAAAAAGTAATTTCATTGAGCGTAAAGTGGCATGTTTTGCACTAAACGACAATATCGATTTCTGAGTAAATCAAATCTCTTCGAATTCTGCGTTTATACGCTGTCAACAAATCATTATGTCAGATGCATTAAATGCATGATCTGACAGTCATTTCCATCGTAAAGCAACTAGCGTAAAGGGTAGCCAGTGTACAGAGTAGCTAGCATAAAGGATAGCCAGCGTACAGAGTAGCTAGCGTAAAGCTTAATACAAAATAACCCTGGCATAAAGTAGCCTGGTTGAGTGTAGAGCTCTCTTTCTTTGACTTGATTTATGAGGTACTTTTTACGCTCCTACAAGACACCCTTCAAAGTTTTCGGAATTTGAAACATACTTCAGGAATTTTGAAATACTTTGAACAGAAGCGTAAAATTTGGGATTTTGACCAGTCAGCGTAAAATTCTGGATACGCAACAGTCATCCGCGTAAAAGTTGGGATATCCAACAGTCGGCGTAAAATCTGAAATTTGAACCGATTTAAAAATTTCCTATAAATAGGGTTCTTTGGGGAGAGAGAGAACTTTACTTTGTTTTCTTGCTCACATAATCCCGACCCTTCTCGAACTCTCTCCTTCCTCTTGCATTCCATTCAATGGCCCCCAAGAAGTCCGCCACCGGCAGCAGCAAGGCAAGAAGCCCGCCATCGATTCTTCATCAATCGACCGCGCACAAATTCCTGTCCTGTCATCAGCCGCATCTCAGCAAAGTCAACCCGCCGTGGCTCCTCCAATGAGGGGTAAATCACTCCCTTATGGCCGTAAAACTTCATCGGAGAAGAAAAAGACCAAAGATCCTCTATTTCACGCCCACGTTATACGTGTTAGCGTATAAATTGAGATAATCAAAATATGCCCACGTTATACGTGTCAGCGTAAAATTCAAAAATACGCCTACGTTTATACGTGTTAGCGTAAAGTACACTCACAAATGTGCCAGCGTAAAAACTGAAATACGCCCACAAATGTGTCAGCGTAAAATTTAAAATATGCTCATATCTAATGTGCCAGCATAAATCTCCCAAAAAAGAAAAGACTTTGTGTAAAAACGAAGACTTTTTACATTTAGAAAACTTTTTACCTTATATGTAAAATTCAGATCAATTTATCTGCATAAATGACATCAAATTAGATTTTCTCTAACTTGATTTTTTCTTTTTTCTTTTTGCAGTGGACTTGCAAATTCGCCCTCTCGCAGAAGTCTTTGGCTCATCAGTTAGCATGGTGGGTTCGAATTATCTGGAGAATCTGTCTCACGTAGCATTTCCTCAATCAAAACCTGATTACCCTATAAAGAGGGCACAATTGATAGCAGCCCAAGGGGATAGGATGCTGCTAACCATGATAAATGGAGAATTGTTGACTTCAATAGATGCACAACAATTTGCAAAACCAGCCTTCTTGTTTGGAGATGCAATTGACTGTAAGTCCCAGACACACCCCAAGAAGGAATCTTGGGTGTTCAAATTTGGAGATAGAACCATATATCTCCCGGATATGGACAGAGATTATCCTTTGTCAGCATTCTCCCATGCTACCCATCATCGACAAATGCTGTGGAATTTGACTCCCAGCAGTTACGGAAGACCGGGTAGAATTGTTTTCAAGAGAGAGCATGCCAATGATATGGGGTACTTTGCTAGTGTTCCCAATGGCGGTGTCACTTCTATTTTTGGCCTCATGCCAGGATCTAATCCTAGTGAAGATTCAGGTTTAATGCAACCAGTGCAGACCCAAATGTTCGTCAACAATTTCATAAGGGCTGCTGTATTATATCCCCAAACAAACCCCAGGCTGCCGGGATGGTTGACTCCATTCAACCAAAACTGGATCCAGATAAGTATTTGGATGATGAAGAACTTTGAGACAGAGCTGAAAGATATTGGCTTGTATGAAGCGATAGCTTCCACCAGTCAGGGTATTCCCCCGAACGGTAACCTATTCATGGCTTTAATGGAGATATACATAAGTTCAACTGGAACTTTTGCAACCCCGAAAGGCGAAATGGGCCTTGCTCTTCATGAGATGCAATTTATCTCGAAGCTGCCAATAGGGGAAGCCCCATATGAGGAATACGTTCTCTCCAACAGGGAACTTGCTAAAATCAGAGAAACTAACCCTCGGTTGATTAAAGTATATGAAGAATTGATGTGTCACTACATGATTTGTACTACAATGCATGAAAGTACATCTCATTTAGCGTACATCAATAAGTGGACGACTTATCTCTTCTTCCATAAGGATAAGATATCCAAAGATGACAAAGAAAGGTTTCAGGAAAACAAAGCTCCGGCAATCAATATAGATTCGACAATTCCCTCTAACAAAATTCGGGATATGATGATTGCCTACAAATTCTCGAATAAATATCTGTCTACAAAGACTGGAGAATTCTCTGCCGGAACTGAAGCCTTAAGCTTCCTTAGATACGGCAGTCAGAAAATCTCTATGAGAGCTTTGCTGGCAGGCTTCCTTTCTTTATGGCTGAGAAGATGGGTCGTGCCGGGTACCAGTACTGTTGACAGAATCCACCGTAGCGTACTATGGCCAGCAGTACGCTTGGTTTTTAAAGTCAGAATTAATCTGCTATCGGCCATGGTGTGCCGTATAAATGCAGGTTTAAGGACTTTCGGTGAAGAGTTAATCAACAATGCTCCTCATCGGAACGTTTTCTCCAGGGTAGAAATGCCCTATACTTATTTAATGGGCTGGTTGTTGCATCACAACTGCAATCTGTTGCCACCAGGCCCGGAAGATAATGAGGAAGTCTTCCTCCAAAAATTTTGCAAAGCTACATGGACTGCTACGACTATGGCGGATACCCGGGCAGTTCTGAACTATTCTTACAGTTGGAACTTTTTTTGTACTCGGCCACAAGTTCCAGCAGATTGCTTTGGCATTCAGTTTGAAGATGAAATCGAAGGAAGAGCTGTATTGCCACCATCAGTCTTCAGATGGCTTCAGTGCATCAGACCCTCTCACCTGATGTACAGAAATGAAGATAATTGTGCGTTTGAACCATATCTACCCAGTAGGTTTGCTTGCCAATTTGGGTACGACCAACTTCATGTTGGTAACCCCTCTACTAATTTTTGTCACTATGGAAAACTACTTGACGGTGCTAGGGGTTGGAGATATTTCAGTACTGCTCGTACTGGTGCCAAATTTAGAGTCTCAACCGCCACCAGTACTGCAGAGCTACGTATACTTCATACGTATGCTCACTTTTATGCTTCAATTCGTTCTTTTGCCCACGGCTACAATATGAGAGGTAGTCTGAGGTGGCCTAAAGAAGGAAATGTTGAGGAGCCGGTCAGGGTACCGACAGATACCCCTGACGATGCTAGCATTCCAGATCCATTTCTGGAAGTTATCCCTGCAGGAGTTGGAGAGCCGGTTGCAGAACCAATCATCATTGGCAAGGGCCAAAAAAGAAAACAAGGTGCAGCCGTCACGCCTCCAGAGAAAACTTCGGAAAAGAAGAATAAGAAAGTTGCTGTCAAAGGGCCTTCAAGACAAAGAGCCGCCACTCCAGAAAGCGACACTGAGGCGGATGAACTGCAACATATACCATCTTCCTCAGTTTATCCTGGGGAAAGATCTTCAACTCCCCAAACAGCCACCCCAACTAAAACTGTAGGGATGCTATCTCCAGGACGTCTTAGTACTTCACTTCATTTAACCTTACAAAAGGTACAAATGGTTGAAAGGGTCGCTCCTGAGCATATCCCATTAGATGAACCATCTCTTGATTTTGATGATGATGATTGGAATGGGGATTATGACACATACTTGGAACGTACTACACCTACTCCAGGTAAATATAATTTATACAAAATCCATATAAGACTACGACTTTTGTATATAACTTGTAAAAAAAAAAATTTGTGGGTGTTATCATTCCCCCGAAGGTTATGGCTCCCCCTCCTCTTCCAGAAAATATTTATGAGGAGAATGAAGAATCCGAGGAAGAGGCTTCTTCTCCCGAAGAGGAAGATGTTCAAGAAGAAGTATCGCGAGAACCTGAAGTGGGGCTTCGAGAAGAATGTCCTCTATCACTGGAGGTACAACCAGAACCAGAAATACAAGCTCCCTTAGAAGTGTCTTCTCCCGTTGAGGGTCAGGAAAAGGAAGAAACTACAGTAGATCTAACTGTAGGTAATGAAAAGGCTATAGTATCCATCAACTCCGTCCTTTGACTTACCCTTAGTATCCATTGTTGTTGCAAACAAGTTTTCAGCCACATTTTTTCTACATGCATCACATCCAAATTATGTCGAAGGTGCAATTCCTGTTACAATGAATATATTAATTAATAACAATACTTAAGCATAGCATAAAAACAAAGATAAACCTATTTAACAACCCAATTATATTACCTTCCAATATGGCAAATCAAATAGAATCGATTTCTTTGACCATGGAACATTCGTATCAGTGGGCCGCTTCCTCTTATTACCTGCTAACTTTCTAAATTTTGTTTGTATACCTTCCATTTTACTAAATAATTCTGCACCAGTCAACCGTATTGGAGGCCTCCTATCTTCTTCATATCTATTAAATTTGGACTTTTGCTTTCTAAAAGGATGCTCGGCATCTCTTATGAATCTTCTATGACCCATGTAAGCAAATTTTTTTCCATGCTTTAGCCACTTCGAATCTATTTCTTCACCACATACAGGACAACCAAATTGTCCTGCAGTCCTACAACCTGAAAGATGCGCATAAGCTGAAAAATCATGTATACACCACATCAGTATTGCTTTCAAGGTAAAGCTGGTCTTCATGTGAGAATCATGTGTAGTGCTTCCTACAAACCACAAATCTTTTAACTCCTCAACCAATGGCTGCAAATAGACATCAATGTTATGGCCTGGACCACTTGGACCAGGAATCAATATGGTTAACATTGTAAAATCCTTTGCCATGCATAAAGATGGAGGAAGATTATATGGAACAATCATAACAGGCCAACAACTGTACGAATTATGCATACCAATAGGATTGAAACCATCAGTTGCGAGACCTAGCCGAACATTTCGTTTCTCAGCAGCAAACTCAGGCCACATCCTATCTATCTTCTTCCAACAAGGAGAATCTACTGGGTGTCGTATATGTGTACTACTATATTCTGCACGATCATGCCATGCCATTTTTCAGCTATCCATGGCACACTATACAAGCGTTGCAATCTTTCGGTCATTGGAAAGTATCTTAGCTTCTTCTTCGGCAACTTCTTACCTCCTTTTTTTGAGTTTTCTTTCGATTTCCATCTACTTTCACCACACTTGGGACAATTATCCTTATCTACATTTTCTCTCCAATAAAGTATACAATCATTAGAGCAAGCATGGATAACCTGATACTTCATGCGAAAAGTCTTCACTAAATCCTTAGCTTTTTGAAAATTTTCTGGTATAGTGTTTCCCTTTGGCAAAACCTTCTTCATAAATTGCAACAATTCTGTGAAAAAAGCCTCAGAGCATTGGTATCTAGCTTTCATGCTCAATAACTCTACTATAGCCGAGAGTTTTGTATGTTGATCATCACAAGAGGGATATAGGGGCTGCATTGCATCTTCCAACTTCTTTTTGTATTCAATATCCACCGGGGGATCATCTTGAACGTGAGCAGCATTTTGTTGATCAAGGTCAATAGGATCAGCACGTCCAAATGTATCGTTGAACAGGTCTTCCATTCTTGGGAAGGCATTTTTAGTATGATCAACGGTTGATGAGCTAGGAGCCTGAGCATTAGCAACCGTTCTACGAGGTAGTTCTCCATGTTCGACCCAAGTTCGATATGACTTGTCCACTCCATTACAAACCAAATGCTCTGCTATTTCACCTAGTTTTTTTTTGCATGAATTATAATTGCAACATTTGTCACATGGACAACAATACCAGCCATTTCCACCTAATTTGTCCTTTGTGAACTGAATGAATGATGCAACACCTTCTAGATATGCATCTGACAGTGGAGGCGCATCCATCCATTCCTTACTTGGGCGTATAGAAGACATCTAATAAAATATAAAATTATCATCAATAAACCAAAAAAAAAACATTAAGCATGAATTAAGAAACAAACTAACAAAAATGTTAAGTCTAAGGCCCAACACTGGTGTTTTCTAGGACAATTCAGCATCCAGAGAACCTCTGGTTGACATGTTATCTTCTGGATTACAAAGAGAAAAGTTGGATGATCAGTTTGGTTTCGATCATTTAAGGTTTTTATCTTGTACATAAAATTCCTATTAGCTGAGTTCTAAGGTTTTTATCATGAAAAAATATAGAGAAAGAAAAAAGAAAAAAAAGAGTGGCCCAAACCCCTATTAGTTAAAATTCTTCTTATTTTTATCATGTACATAAAATTCTATTTACTGATTCTCAAATAAATTCCTCAGCAAACATGAATGAATCTCTCTCTCTCTAAGTTTCAGTTATACTAAAGTTTTGGTTCGACTTTACAAATCCCCAATCTTCTACAGTTCTATTAATGACCATTCCCTTGCTCGGATCTTGAAAAGATGAAAAGCATTTAAAACAAAAACAAAAAAAAGCCTGCAAGTCCAGGTGAAATTAATAAGGGGAAAACAATAGTGTTCACTTCAAGGGACAAAAGAGTTGTAATTAACAAGGGACAAACAATAGTGTTCACTGCAAGTTTAAGATCTTCCAGCGGGTTCCCATCTACGGACCCTTTTGTAAAGATACAAAACCCCTTTTCCGATCCAAAACCTATATTCATGTTCAGATTAAAAAATATAAGAAGAAGAACTTACCCTTGTTCTTTGATGAACCACGAACAAGGAATGATTTTCGTGGATTTGTCGGCCCCCGGCGTTAATTTGAGAGAAGAAAGATAAAAATTGAACTAGGGCTCGCTCATCACAGCTTCAGGCAGAAATTTAAGAGAAGAGAGAGAGAGAGAGATGGAAAAAAAACCTAGGGCTTCTTTATCACAGTTCAGTCTCTAGGCGGGATGCACTCTACAATATTACTGAGATGTGTGGACACTATTTCCACGTTGAACTAGTGCAGGGATAGAGGAGGGGAAGAAATCATGCAGTGATGGTAAAGCAATCAAGGCGGGGACGTCTACCTCCGACGGATCTGAGCTCTGTGCTGGCTTCGAGGCTCCTTCGACGGACCTATATGGGGCCACCACCTCCAGGCAGGAACTCCAGGCGGGAAACAGTGCAGCGGGCAAAAATTTAGGGAAATTTTAGGGCTTCTTCACCAGAGAGATAGAGAGAGAGAGAGAGAGGAGAGAAAAGGGGTCTTTTAGGCTCCAAAGTACAGCGGGCAAAAATTTTAGGGAAATTAAGTCTCGTGAACATATACTTTACTTTTTGATAGGTTTTAAAAGAAAAGACAGTTTTAGTCCGTCAAAAATATAGCAACTGGCATAGTCCGTCGTTATTAGCGAATCTAAAGAGTCAAAAATTAATGTTTTTGACGTAGTGCTACTGAGGCAGAAGAACAAACTATAGAAAGACCAACTGCAGATCAAGAAATAGCTGCCGAAGAAACAACTAATCTCAATGAAGAGATTGAAGTATTTCCAGAGTTTGAACAGCCAGAAACCCAAGAAGGTGATGAAGGTGTAGTCAAATCTACTGAAACTGGAGATGTCGTGATAGTACCCTCAGCTATTACTACTGATCCAGTAGAAGTTCCGGAGAAGATTATGCCTGAATCCAAATCAGCTGCAACTACCATCTTTCCATCCACAACTATCACCGCCACCAGTACTCCAGAAACGGCTGGAGTGACAAATGTTAAAGACATAATCTCTGAAGCTTCCAGAGATCAATTGGTCATGATAGCAGCGACTACATCATCTTTATCTGAACCTGCTACCGGAGCAACCACCTCTGCTCCTAGTCTGAGGAAAAGAGACTTGGTAGAGATTGCTGCGACACCGAGCTCCAATGCAGAAATGAACCTCCTAGTTGAGATTCATACTGAAGCTTTTTACAAAACCCTGGCAGCTTTAATTGACATGGTGCTGAATAGAGGTCTCACTTATGAAAGCTTAAAAGGGGCGATTGTTTCCACCATTAGGAACGTCGCTATGTTTAATGATATTGAAAGAGCAACTATTTTAGAAAGAGTGGTAGAAGAACTTTAGCAGCCCATTGAAGAATATTTGAGGCTGACAAGTAAAACTACCGAGAATCTCATTCAAGCTGAGTATGAAGCTTTATCTGCTGAATTCACCGCTCGAGAGATTACTTTCAACGAATCTCTCAAAGAACACAGTAACAAAGTTACCAGAGAGAAAGCTTTATTGGCGGATGCAAAGCCTCGATTGGAGAGTTTTAGAGAAGCCTATGACACTTCAAATACAAAAATTCAGGAACAAAACGATAAAATTCGTGAAGTGGAGGCTGAATTGGTTCGTCTGAAGGCTGAAAAGGAGCAATTAATAATAGCTCGTGATCAATATCTGACACAGAGCTGAATCTTGGAAGAGCAAGTTTTTGGCGCTGAATCTACTATTAAGCACCTTGATGAAGCCAGAGATAATCTAATAGCTATTTTTGCTAAGTTTTCTCTTATTTCCACTCCAGAAGCCCGAAGACAGATAGCTACTGAAAATGTAATGGGCTCTCGCGGGAGGCGTTTAGCAGAACTCCAGAAATTGCTGAAAGATATATCTGCTCCTCCCTAGGCAAATAAGGAGTTTTGTAGCCTCTTATCTTATTCAAGAAATGAATAAAAAAATTGTTTTATAATTCTATCATTTGAATTTAAACAATAGGTATGAGATAGCAAATATTTATCAGAGGTGATATGGACATGATAAATCTTCTATACTCAATAGATTATATCTATCCAGAGGTAATATGAACATGATAGATAGTAAAATCATGTTTTCTGTTTAGAGTATACTATCAGAGGTAATATGGACATGATAGGTTGTAACAACTCAAAAGAAAAATAGATTAATATCTATTTAGAGGCCAAATGGACATGATAGATAGGAAACACAAACAGATTTAATATTTATTCAGAGGTCAAAAGAACATGATAAATAACAAATCCAACTTTTTAGTCAACTGATAAGATAGAAGATTAAAATTTCTCTCCAAAGAGACAAATAATCAGCTTAACCAAACATTGGTAGCTGGGGAATAAAAAGACAAATGTCATTTTTCAAAGTCATATTGCAATCCACAACTTCATCTGGAATGTCCTTATATAACTTCGATGTTTCAGGTATAGGATGAGCAGCTAAGAAATCAGCTAATGCTTGACCCTTCACTGATTTTTGAGGTATATAAACCATGTCATAAGGAGTGAGCAACATCGCCCAGGTAGCTAACCTAGAGTTAAGAATGCTCGATTTTCTCATCAATACCCAAATGGGATTTATTCTGGAGATGACAAGAATAGTCTGTCCTATCACATAATGTCTTGTCTTTTGGACAGCAAAAACCAAGGCCAGACATTCCTTTTCTACAGGAGTATACCTGTGTTCTGCTCCAACCATCATTTTGCTAAGATAATAAATTGCTTGTTCATGTCCCATATCACTTTTTTGTACAAGAAGAGCACCAAGTGAATGATCCAAGGCTCGAACATATTGCAAAAATGGTCTTCCTACCACTGGAGGTACCAGAACAGGTGGATTTGTAAGGTATTTTTTGATATCATTGAAGGCTTTCTGACACGCTTCATCCCAAACAAATGATATACCCTTTTTTAATAGACGGAAGAAAGGTTGGCATCTCCCAGAGAGATTGGATATAAATCTTCTGATATACGCAATGCGACCCTAAAAGCCACGGAGTTCTTTCAAATTACGAGGAGGACGTATTTCAAGAATTGCTTTAACCTTATCAGGATCAACATGGATATCCTGAGAAGTAATGACAAATCCTAAAAACTTGCCACTGGAAACCCCTAAGAAAGACTTAGTAGGGTTCATTTTCAATTGATGTTGGCCCATCAGTTCAAATACTGTCTTCAAGTCTTGAATGTGATCATCTTTTGATCGACTCTTAACAGCAATGTCATCTACATAACATTCTACTATTTTTCGTAGATGTTCTTGAAAGATGTTGCTCATAGCCCGTTGATACGTGGCACCGACATTTTTAAGGCCAAACGGCATAACCGTATAGCAGTAAACCCCAAGAGGTGTACGAAAAGCAGTATGCTTCTCATCTTCTGGATGCATCTTGATCTGATTGTATCCTGAGAATCCGTCCATAAAAGACATGCGTTCAAAACCGCATGTATTGTCTATCGTGACATCAGTAATTGGAAGTAGAAATTCGTCTTTTGGACAAGCTGCATTAAGATCTCGAAAATCTATGCAAACTCGGACTTTTTCGTTCTTCTTCATAACAGGAACAATGTTGGCAACCCAATCGGGGTGTTGTTCTTCACGAACGAAGCCACATGTTATCAGCTTTTTGACTTCCGCCTCAATTGCATCCATCATATCTGGTCAAAAATGTCGTTGCTGTTGTTTTACAGGCTTAACATTAGGTAGAACATTGAGTTTATGAGTAGCAATTTTAGGATCTAGACCTGGCATATCCTCATAACTCCATGCAAAAATATCAATATATTCTTTGATCAGTTTTATCAATTCTTCCTTTTCATCTTCAGAAAGATTTTTACTGATGAATATTGGTTTGGGCGTAGTTCCATCTCCAACATCAATCTGGACAATCTCGTCCTCTGTAGGTGGTTGTCGTTGTTCAAAACAAAGTTCCCATTGAGTGTCCATCTGTTGATCCCAAGGATCATTCTCAAATGATTCAGATTCACTATCAGTTTGAACCATGTTTACTGAGAATATTTGCTCAGATTCATCATAATAACCTCTTTTAACACACGAGGAGTGAGATATATCAGATTCGATGAATTTGATTTCTTCCGAATCTGATGATTGTGAAGAGCTAGAAGAAAATTCTTCTTGAATATCGTCATTAAACATATGGGACGGATCACATCCCAACCCATGACGAGTTTTCTGATAAAACGGATCACCACTTAATGGTAATCGTCTACCCTTGCCTTGATTAAGACCTTGTATAGTCTTTAAATCATATCCCATATTCTGGATAATCTTGAGAGATTGTTGACTATATCTGTCAATTCGGATTCTTCCTTTATCTTTATCTCTCAAATCATATGTCTGAATAACAGGGATATTTCTAGCCGTGCCAAACACAATTTGACGATTGTTTTTCTTATCAGACGGAATCACGAAATAAGATTTTTCGTGACGTCTATAAGTTACACAAACTTGCGATGAAGCGGCTGTAGGAAGAAGATAGGAAGAATATGTTAGGAACCTCTGAGCATAAGGTCCAACATCTACATGAGGAGGAAAAGAATTTTCCTTATTTTCAATGTATAAGGTTTCCTCTGTGTCTATGTCGTCTTTATACTGATGATTTTGATCATCATAAGATAAAGTCATTCTTTCAACATATTTGACAGCCATATACTCAAAAAGGAAATTTTTATTGATATTGGAAAGTACAGAATGATCAATATTTACATCATTTACAATTTGACTGCTACGCTTCGGATTAATCACTAATGGACCATCATCCGTCTTTTGCGTAGATTTGCCAAGATTGACAATCAATGGAGGTTCTGGATCATTCGTACGAGAAGTACGCCCTTTGACCTTGATCCTAAGAGGTTGAATTTGGCTTTTAGTAGGAACATTCACTGATTCCTCAGATGAAGCTTGAGTTCTCCCTTTTATCTTGATCATCAAAGGTTGATTGTCGACAGTTTGAGGTTGAATTCGCCCTTTGACTTTGATTTTCAAAGGTTGCTCTTCTGGCGGATCTTCATTACTAGACTGATCTTCGGCAGATGATCGATCTTCAGCCATATCTGATATCTTCTTTACATGTTCTTGTTTGTAAAGCCTCGAATCAGAAAAATAGGCTTCGACACCCTTGAAAGGATTGATATCAGCAAACTCAGTCTTCACAGCCCCTTGGGAATCCACGTACTTGAAGCATTGGTAGAGAGTTGAAGGCACGATGTTATGCTCATGTAACCATGGTCTGCCAAGAAGGATGTTATAGGATACGTCTGAATTAATAACATAGAATGTTGCCATTGTTCGAAGATCACCAATCTGGATTTTCAGACGAATTTTCCCCAGTGGTTTACTCTTTCCAGAGTTGAATCCAACGATTGTGGTACTAGTTTAAGTTAAATCACTAGTAGGAATCCTCAACGGTCTTAGCATACTTTGAAGAATTATGCTAATGGAAGACCCAGGATCAATATAAATCCTGTCAACTTCAATGGATTCAATATACCCAGTATATCACAAAGGCCTGTCATGCTTGTTATGCTTCAACAGCATATCTTCTTGTGTAAAGGTGATGTTGAAAATTGCTTCCACACTACTAAAATACCCTATATTAGCGACGTTAGAATACGTCGCTAAATGAGGAAAATCCGTCGCTAAACCTAAACTGCGACGGATTTAGCGACGAAAATTTGACGTCGCGTAATGGCTTGTCGCAGATGACCAATTCGTCGCAGTTCGTCGCTATTTGCGACGTAAGCTAACTTGTCGCTAGACGTCGCAAAATTAGCGACGTCTAGCGACTATAGAGTATGTCGCCAGATTGGCGACGTAGGGCGACAACTTAGCGACGCATTGAACTTTAGATATGATGACATGGCATGTCAGCCACGTCAGCACGTTAGCGACGTCTAGCGACAAAGTTATCGACGTCCGCACTTTAGCGACGTCTGACAACAAAGATATGATGATATCCCACGTCAGCACTTTAGCGACGTATAGCGACATCACGTCGCAAGTTAGCGACGTATAGCGACGTTCACTCTCCGTCGCTAGACGTCGCAGAACGTCGCTATACGTCGCAGATTGTATAAAAAAATTATAAAAAAATAATTGCTATTTTTGTTATGATGTGTGTCTGTGTTTACAGTGTGTGTGAAGTGCAGTGTTCGAACCATCGACAGTTTCGCTTACTGTTCTATATTTTATCTTGGATAGAAAGAGCAACAGTTCAGGGTGCACTTCTCAGAGCTTCCTCTTCACGTCCTTCACCTTCTCGGGATCCTTTACGACGTCCCGAGAAAGTAAAGGCCGTGAAAATGAAGCTCTCAGAAGTACACCCTGAACTGTTGCTCTTTCTATCCAAGATAAAACATACAACAGTAATCGAAACTGTCGATGGTTCCGAACACTGTATTTCACATTCACTGTAAACACAGACACACATCATCACAAAAATACACATTATATTTTTTTTAAAATTTGGGCAGCACCTCCTTTGTATATCAGATCATCGCTTATAACCCAGCGTAGGTATATTCGTCATCTCCGTCGCAGATAAATAGCAAAACAAGTCTACAACCAATAAAAGTTTACAATCAATAAAAGTCTACAAACAATAAAAGTCTAACAAGCAATACAACCAATAAAAGACGATGGAGCAATATCATCACCCAATACAACTAATAAAAGTCTCGCAAGCAGAGAAAGAAGTATCTCAACCAATACAAGTCAACCACAAATAAGAGTCTCACAAACAGAGAAACAAGTGTATCAACAACAAATAATAAAAAAGACATCACAAAGGACCCCGGCTGCGCATCTGGGATAAAATGATGTCGTACTGCTCCTGTGTGAGCTGTGCAACGTCCGGAGGCAGTGAAACGTCTGGAGTCGGCACCGTCGATGGACCGGGAGGACGCTGCTCTATCTCTCGCAGTCGCTCAGCATGCACAGCCAGGGCACTCACCATCCTCCGACTACTATCCTCAAACGAAGTCTGTACCTGATTGAGTGTGGCAGACATGGCGATCTGCGTCCCCTCCAGCTCGACCTGTCTACGCTCTGTGCGCTGCGTAGACTCGGTGAGCGTGTGCAAGTTAGCAGCTGTAGCCTGCTGCAGACTCATCATCTCCTGCATACTGCGCTCGATCGCATCAAATCGTCCGGTGATCGTCGGATCGTCGGATCGTCGCTCTGCCCCAGCTGCCTCAGAAATCTGCTGCTGCAACTCGCGACGCAGCTCCTGGAGCTGACGAGCAATATCATGCGCCTGTGATGACGCCTGCGAAGCTGGAGACTGCGCACTGACAGAGGGGGCCCAGGATGACTCTGAAGCCAAATAGGCGCCGTAGGATCCCGTACCGTAGTACGTACCCTTCTGAAGACCACCAACGGCGGTCATCCAGAGGTCGTCCGACGATGGAGCTGTAGGCGGCTGGAAGGAAGTACCAGTCCCTCCCTCTGCTGGCGCACTAGCAGCAGCAGCAGCCGCCTCCTCTTGTAGCCGAAGAAACTTGGCCTAGAATAATGTTTGCTAACGTCTAAGTGTTTGCTAAAGTCTATATTGATATCTATTTTCCTGTTTTCTAAGTTATAGTAAATTAATATAAAGGATAGAACGTACATATGCCTGCATCGCCCTCTCGTCAATGAACTCCCCAGCCCTCCGATGGGTGACCAGGAAGACGGTCACCATGTTGGGGTCCTCACCCTTTTTTACCTGTTAAAATATATATTTATCTATTATTAGTATTAAACATTCTTTCCAACTATATATAGGACACATATAAATAGGATTATAGGTCCACTAATCCTTCCTATCATCCTTACATCCATTCCATTTATCAATTCCCACACTATCACCACACTACAATATAACCACAACACTACAACATGAATATTATACCAAGAGACACACACACATATATATCTATATATAACCACATATATATAACATGTAGGTATATATATAGGTGACATGTGTGTGTGTGTGTGTGTGTGTGTCTGTGTGTGTGTGTCCGTGTGTGTGTGTCCAACTAAAGGCTAATAAGTAGGCTAACTAATGGCTAAAAGATAGGCTAAAAGGATGGGCTAATAAGTAGGCTAACTAATGTCAAGTGGGGGGCACACTGCTGCAAATTTCAGCAGCATATAGCTGCTGTCCCCCCCCCCCCAAACTGCTAAAAATAGCAGCCCAGGCTGCTGGTTGCTGTCCAAAACCCCCTCCCCATAAGCACACTTCTATCCTCCTTCAATCTCCATCATTTCCTCATCCTTTCATTAATTTCCATCCTACTTCCCACACAACAACAACAACAACAACAAGAACAACAACTACACAACAATCAAAACCTCTCAACATTCCCACAACCATAACCCCAAATAAATATACAACCACACACAAATATATATATATATAAATATATATATACATGTAAAGAGATACAACATATAAATAACACATGAATAATAATATGAAAAGAGCACAAGAAGAATATGATAAAATCTGTGTCAGTGTGTGTGTGTCTATGTGTGTGTGTGTGTCTGTGTGTGTGTGTGTGTGTGTGTGTCCGTGTGTGTGTGTCTGTGTGTGTGTGTCCGTGTGTGTGTGTCCGTGTGTGTGTGTGGGAGGAGGAGGAGGAGGAGAAGGAGGGAGAGGAGTTAGGGTTAGGGTTAGGGTTTACCTTAGGAAGAGGGAGGAGGAGGAGGAGCTAGGGAGAGGAGGAGGATCTCGGATTGGGGGAGGAGGAGCTCGTCGGAGCGGGAGGGAGTCGCCGGGGGCGGGGGAAGAGAGTCGCCGGGGGGGAGAGTCGCGGGGGGGGGGGGAGAGAGTCGCCGGGGGGGGGGAGAGTCGCGGGGGGGGGAGGGATTCTGAAAATTTTGGAAATTTTCGAGTGAGGGGGAAAAGGAAACAGCGTGCCCTAAGTAAAACATTTAGCGACGTCAACTAAAGACGTCGCTAAACGTCGTAAAATTTTATTATATGGCGACATATATTAATACTCTGCCGCTGAACGTCGCTGTTCTGCGACGTAATTTATGTAATGTCGCTGAACGTCGCTAGTTAGCGACGATTTGCGACGTCACATGACGGGAGTCGCTATATTACATATATAGCGACGTTATTTTCTTACGTCGCTAAAACACATCGCTAATATAGCATATTTTAGTAGTGCCATCACACTATGACATTGTGGGCATGACACTGGTATATTATCAGGAGTCTTGAGTTGAGCTAAGCAGGAATCAGCTTGCAGCAAAGCTTCACTCAAAGTTTCGCAACTTTCTTTAGAAAGGTGAAGCAACTCGAAGATAGATAACCTAGCCAGAGTATTAGCTAACTGGGCTAGAATATCAAATTTATAGGGTTTCATCACCACCCCCTGACTGGAAGTAGACTTTAACAGGACGTCGAAGCGTACCGCTTTCTGTTTCCCTTTTTCAATCACTGCAGGAACAGGAGAAGGTTGAGTTGGTGGTGTTTTAATATTCTCTGCTTCTTTGGAGGATCCTTCATAATCTTTATGGTACTCTTTTCCAGATCTTGTACCAGCAAAGGTTTCTTCTTCAGACTCAGAAGAAGGAAGTACCATATTGCAGGATTTAGTCTTTCTTCCCTTAGCCTTGTTCTTACGAGAATTGTTATGCAGAACCTCAGAACCCAATCCAACAGTGGATGTTTGACTTTGAATTCATAAAGGAAGTCGTATTCCTTTATCATAATTCAAACCTTCTGTCTTTTGAAAATCATAACCCATCTTCTTCATGAGAAGGAAAGATTGCTGACTGTACAAGTGAGTAAGCAACGGACTTTTAACAAGTGGTTTAACAGAGGAAGAAGAAGAGATCTTTGTAACTAAAGGAGAATGAGGAATAGACGTCTCTGTAGCTACGGGAGGAGAAGGATTCGGGATACGAGGAAAGATCCCTGTAGGAACTTTTTCATAAGCAACGAAGACTTGTTGTGCCCGATATAAGGGAACACTATTCATGGCTAGCCACTGCTGATGAGTAAGCTTGAGCTTGGTAGGAGGAGCCAGACTTGGAGGACATATGTTCAATCCTCTTAGTCTATCTTCCAAAGGAATGTCATCCCATAGATGATCCAAATCATCAGGATCTGGAATAACATGAGAAATCATGTTGCAGGTTTTGACTTTCTTACCTTTCTTGGATTTTAAAGTTTTACCTTCATCTTCCATTTCAGGTACTAAGTCAGGATGTACCCACATAATTTTACCATTCTTTAATGTAAGAGGCAACAATCCTTCATTTCTTCCCTGGCAAGCAGGATATTCACAATCTTTATCGTCGCCTTCAGAATTGGAACAATTCTATCTGGTACTTGTTGAGAAGAAAAATCTCCAAATTGAAGAGAAACCATATTGGTTGTGACCGTATGCTCATCATTAGTTAGAGAGATGGCATTGGCATTAATCAATTCTTGGATTTTCTTCTTTTGGACATAACAAGTCCTAGTGGGATGATTTATGTATCTGTGATAGATACAATATTTGGGATTGTCAGTCAGATTCACCTCATTAGGCCTCTTTGGCTCCGGGATCTGGAGTTTGCCACTCTTCTCCAGACATTGAAATATCCCTGGGATATCACTCTCGTCAAAAGAATATTCTTCTTTTGGCTTAGAAGATTCCTGATTATTCGGCATCGTTTTGTTTTTGGAAAGATTAACCATAAGAGTATCTTTTTCTTTTGTATTATGATTGCCAGAATTATTACCAGGATTACCTTTCTTTCCTTTATCCTCTGAGGCAAAAATCATCCCATGTCCATGAGCCAACCTACCATTGGTCTCGGCAGAAACTGCTGCTATGATAAACGAAGCCCAATCTGTGAATTGGGAACCCGTGAAGACTGTGATGGATGGTCGCAGATTCATCTTGCATATATCAATTAATGCTGAATCTGGCATACCATGAGGCATCTTTAGAGTCGTCTGTCGGAAACGTTCAATGAACGTCCGAGTATCTTCTTTCTCCTTTTGCTTGATTTCTATTAAGGAGGACATGTTCATGTCCATACCTCCTTCATAGAAGCGGGAGAGAAACATTGCCTTAAATTCGTCAAAAGACGAAATGCAATTGTCGGGTAAACTACGATACCAGTCGTAAGCTGAACCCGTCAAGCATCTAATGAATACTCGAGTGAGAAGAGCATCATTTTTTGCAAATGTACAGTCATAATATCAAATTAATTAATATACTGACAATGAGAAGCCTTTCCATCAAATAATACCATTGACTGTGGCTTGAATTTTAGTGGAAAGGGTACATCATTCCAATGAGGAGAATAAGGTTGCTTAATTCCTAACCTCTGGAGTTGATCCTTTTGCTTCAAAACTTCAAACTGTGCTTTTAGTTCACGTACTGCTTGAATGGCTTCACTGGTTTATGGAAGCACATTTGATTGAAAAGTTGTTGGTTGTACCGTAACCCCTACCGGAGATGGTACATCTTCTGGAATGATGGAATCTGGAGATGCAAAATTTTGGTTAACAGCAGCCTCTTGGATATTCAAAGGTATATCAATCCCTTGGCTATCTTGAGTTTGTGCTGCTACCTGTACCGATGTTACTATTGTCGGTTGAGCAGTTTGCTGAGCCGTTATTATCTGGTGCATGGTTTGCATCATGTTAAACATGTCTTTCAATGATTGCTCAACAGCAGTGAGACGTTGTTCTGTATTAACAGACGACGTCTCTGGTTCATCTCCAATAGCATAGGATTCAACCTCTCTTGAAGATACAGAGGGATTAGTATAGAAGTATGAATCGACACTATCAGTTTCGGACTCAAGAGATTGAGTACCCCCAGCTTCAGAATCAAAAGTCTACAATTATCTTTGTCTTCTTGATAGAGTATTTTGATATACTCCTTCAAAAGAATCAAGAAGTCTGTTGAATTGTTGTTGACCTGGGGTTTGGGATGTGTTCCGTCAAGGACGTCGTCCTCTGTTGGTGTGAGATGCCATATTGACTGATGCATATGACAACTCATCAGCTTGTTGTTGGGGCGCATTAAAACTAAACCGATCAAAACTGACCATTTGGAAGCCGAACAATAACATTTGATCACAATCTGGTGACACTCACAGTGATGATTTTCTTGGGGGAGTGTCACGGGAGATTGTCTATTTTTACGCTTTTGTATTAGCAATTCACGTAAATCAGAAGGAGTAGAAGGAGTAGTCTTCTTTATTACATTTGGGGTAGCAAAAGGTTTAGTCCCTTGTGTATAAAGAAGATTACTGGCTGCATTCGCAGAACCAAACTGTACATTTTTACGTGCTTGGAGTTGCGTGCATAAATCGTGAGATTTTTGAGCACGAAGGACTCCATCTTCATTGCGTATATTTTGTAAGTTTGGTACCTTGCGTACAGAAGGTTGTTGGTTGAAAACAGAAGTTTTACCAACTATGTTTTTATGCTTCATGCGTGTAGGTACATTCACTCTAGATGCAGAAGCATCATTGTGAATTTTATCTACACTGTCACAGACAGGAGATTTACATTTACGCATAGAGCGCAAAACATGAGTATCTGCCACATCATAGACGGGAGATTTTCTTTTACATGTAGAACGTAAATTTTGTGTGTCTACCGCGTCACAGACGGGATACTTATTGTTACGTTCAGAACGTAAGGCCTTGGAGTCTGCCACGTCACAGACGGGAGACACGTTTTTACGCCCAGGACATAAAACCTGATTTTTACGCTCAGGGCGTAAAACTTGATTTTTACGCCCAGAGCGTAACACTGGAGAGTCTGCCACGTTACAAATGGGAGACTTATTTTTTACGCGCATGGCGTATCACCGAAGTAGAGACTGCCTCATCACAGATAGGAGCCTCTACAACAGGGGTAGGAAGGATTCCATTGCCTGTAGAGACAGTAGGGAGATTCGAGGATGCCTTGGATTTGGGAACCCAAACTTTTCGTGCCTTCCTCGATTTCTGAACATTGGAGCAGCGGATGCTACCCCCAGTCCGGAGCATTTCTTCATAAGCAGTCTGGTCAAAGTGCACAACCAGAGTCTTCTTGGTCGAACCGACCGAAACATCATCGTATTGAGCAATTGCCTTCTCGTCAGAGGAGAAGGTCGTCCCCAGTCGAGTCGCCATTTTTGTTTTACTTAACAAAATGCCTGGAAATCGGCTTTTAAAAATAAAACTTGAAAGAGTACAAAAGAGTACAAATATTCTGGAAAGTATTGCTATGGAAGTCTGATCTGAAGGCGATCACTTTGTTCCTTGGACCATACGATGATGATGAAGATCACTGCTAGAAGATGAACAGTTGGAAGAACTAAGTCACCAGAAAGATATCGACGCACTTGGACACTGATGGCGAGGCCGAATGCTTTCCTGCTTTGCTTCACTCTGTTCTGAAAGAAAGGTTGTAGAAGAATGCTCCGAAAAATCAAAGTCTCTTGGCTCTGATATCTATGTATTATTCCCTCCTGTCTCTCTGTGCATGATCCTCTTGATGTGTAAAATAAGTCTATTTATAGACATGACTCCTTGGGCGTAAAAAGCAACACATTTGAGTTTTTACGCTGGCAACTGTCACCCACGATGGAAGTTACCCTCTTCATACGTTGACACGTGTCCCATTATATCAACAAAAACAGGACGCACGTATACACGTTCTTCAATAAGTGTGGCATGAAAGCCACGTGGACAAACCACGTTCTCATGTAGCCAGAAACAATCGGGCGTAAAAATGACCCGAAACATATACTGAGCGTAAAGTGGCAAATTGGCGTAAAAACAGCCCAAATAGACTTCCCAGCATAAAGTGGCCAAAATAGCCTTGAGCGTAAAGTAGCTCAAATAGACTTTACACTCACAATAGTTTTGAGCGTAAAAACTCACATAACTATCGTACGTAAAAAGAAGTAATTTCATTGAGCATAAAGTGGCCTGTTTTGCACTAAACGACAATATCGATTTCTGAGTAAATCAAATCTCTTCGAATTCTGCATTTATACGCTGTCAACAAATCATTATGTCAGATGCATTAAATGCATGATCTGACAGTCATTCCCATCGTAAAGCAGCTAGCGTAAAGGGTAGCCAGCGTACAGAGTAGCTAGCGTAAAGGATAGCCAGCGTACATAGTAGCTAGCGTAAAGCTTAATACAAAATAACCCTGGCATAAAGTAGCCTGGTTGAGTGTAGAGCTCTCTTTCTTTGACTTGATTTATGAGGTACTTTTTATGCTCCTACAATATGTATAAACCTGAGAAATGGGGTTTACTCTGTAAAACTGAGTTATTTTGATGTTAACCTGAGATGAATACATATTTGAATGTGTATATGTAGATGGCTTGATTCTTTGAGAACTGAAATGTATTACCTACTGCTGCCTTGTTCAAAACACATACACTCATATATACATGAACACACACATGAACCCTTCACAGTATGCATTGACACACTAACCTCTTAACTATATTACCTACTGCCATGTACACCTTGCTATGTATACACACACTAGCCTCACATAGCCCCTCTCTATCTCTCTAATATATATATATATATATATATATATATATATATATATATATATATATATATATATATATATATATATATATATGTATTCTAATGTATTCTAATGTATTCAAAAAAAAATATATGTATTCTAATGTATGCATATGCAAGTTAATGAATGATGATGAATGAATGCATGAATGTCATGAATGTAGAAATAAATGTAATATGATGCAAGCATGCATAGGCAATGTAGGTATGATTAAATGAATGCATGAATGAATTATATATATATATATATATATATATATATATATATATATATATATATATATATATATATATATATATATATATATTCCTAACGAGCAAAAACCCTAGGTGCTCGTTTCCTTCTTTCTCCGTCGGCGGTGCTGTTCATATCTGATCGCTCTCGTCCAACATGAAGTTCAACATAGCGAACCCGACCACCGGGTGCCAGAAGAAGCTCGAGATCGACGATGATCAGAAACTACGTGCATTTTATGACAAGAGGATTTCCCAGAAAGTCAATGGGGATGCTCTGGGTAAGGAATTTAAGGGTTATGTTTTTAAGATCATCGGGGGATGTGACAAGCAGGGTTTTCCTATGAAGCAGGGAGTGTTGACACCAGGACGTGTCCGTCTGCTGCTCCACAGAGGTACTCCTTGCTTTTGTGGGTATGGCAGGCGTAATGGTGAACGCAGAAGGAAATCAGTTCGTGGCTGCATTGTTAGTCAGGATCTTTCAGTTCTAAATCTTGTCATTGTCAAGAAGGGTAAAAATGATCTTCCAGGATTGACTGATATTGAGAAGCCAAGAATGAAAGGACCAAATAGGGCATCAAAGATCAGGAAGTTGTTTAACCTCTCCAAGGAGGATGATGTTCGCAAGTACGTGAACACATATCGCAGAACATTCACTTCCAAAATAGGAAAGAAAAACATCAAGGCATCTAAGATTCAGAGGCTTGTAACTCCCTTGACTCTGCAGAGGAAGCGAGCTAGAATCGCTGACAAGAAGAAGAGAATTGCAAAGGCCAAATCCGAGGCAGCTGAGTACCAGAAACTCCTCGCCTCCAGGCTCAAGGAGCAGAGGGACAAGAGGAGCGAGAGCTTGGCCAAGAAAAGGTCCAGGCTCTCTGCTGCATCCAAGCCTTCAGTGGCAGCTTAGTAGGCTTTTACATAAACTAGATATTGCCGTTGTTGTTTCTTGAGGTAATTTTGTCTGCTACTTGTTTGTGTTTCTATCGGCTGGATGGTTTTATGGGACCTGAATATTTTATTCAACTTTGAATTTTGAAATTGTTAAATGTTTGTTGGATATCTGCTGCTCTTTTGAGCCCTTAAATTAAATTAGTTTGGACATATATATATATATATATATATATATATATATATATATATATATATATATATATATATATATATATATATATATATATTATATATATATATATATATATATATATATATTAGTGACTATATGAGTATATATCTTTACATCCATATTCAATGCATATAGGTAATTGAATGCATTGATATATAGGCATGTATGCATATAGTTATAAATGTATGAAATGCAATGTGTATGCATGATGTGTATACATAATGTAATGTATAATGCATGTGTATATCTTAGCCTATATTTGATTTCCTATGTGTATGCCTATATATTGAGTATATATGCATATAGATAAGAAATATGTATGTTGATAACTTGTGTGGCCTTGTGATTGTGTGTGAGTGCTAGCCTAGGCTTGGTTAGGCTTAGTGAGACTTGATTGGACTAGGCTTGACCTAGTTTGACTAGTGTAGTTGACCAGAGTTGACTATGGCATAGAGGACCTAGAAATCATATAGAATGCATTGTAATCTTCAGTATTACCATTTTGGACATGTTGTGACTTGTGTTGTTCTAAATAGGAGTCAGATACCTCGATTCGGACAGTATATTCTCACAGACGTTTAGATCGCAGACGAGTACATTCTCTGATCATTTCATACTATGTTATCTCTCTTGGGAGCATCGGGTACTTCATGTCATGTGTGTTTCACTTACATCATGTACTCTCATGCTTCTACTATCATGAATCTGCTTGTGACTCATGTACCCTCATGAATCACAGAGCCTTCACAAATCAAATTCATGAATCACTCATTATGAGTCAGTAGTGTAATCATGAATCTTAACATAACTTGAATGGATCCTTGTGTATTGATTTGGGGATAGGGGGTAGAAATATTCATGTGAATAATCCCAAAGTAGCGTAATCGTGAATCAATTTTGTAGCGTAATCATGAATCTTTCCCAGCCATTCACATGTCTATCTTGTACTCTGATTCACTAGTCACTTACAGTTCCTTACTTATAGTAGATATTTTCAGTTACAACTATCTCTCTTACTTCATGTACATTTTTTTACAGCGTTTCATGTATCTTATTCTATTGCTAGATTTACATTCCTGTCATGATATGAACTGTTGAGATGTATTCCTGCCAATTGTTATATTTATCCGCTGATTCATGAGATGAATATGATAAATCCATCGCTTGGTTAGGTTGATTTTGCAGCGAACTTCTCTTTATGTGGTTCGATCTTTCAACTTCACATGGTTCTTAATAAAAAGATGAATTCTTTATCTCTCTCTGTTGATGGGATGTAGAGTAGATAAAAAAAGGAATTTTTTCTTTTTTTGTGGCAGTACAAATTGGGGACCATAACCCTAATGAAAACACACACACACACACACACACACACACACACACACACACACACACACACACACACACACACATCGCAAACACATAAATATTCCAGGGTTTTAGATTTTTCTAATTTGGCCCATCATCAAATTAGATATATCTCTAACGTATCTATACATTATCTCCATGGCAATTATACCCTTAAGTCTATTCTTCAATTATACCACTTTAATTTAACTTAATTATTTAGATAACACAACACAATTAATTTTACATGTGTGGCACCTAATCATTGGATAACTCCAACATGACACTCTTAATCAAACAAGAAAAGAGAGGCCAATCTGCACATTCTTTCTAGATTTTTTAGACTAATTTGGATCTCGAATAAGTTTTAAAATTTGTATTTGCGTCTCTATAATTAATCGACATAATTAGTATTTAGATCTTGAACTAATGGTTGGCTCGACTGACTGTGATGTGTTGTTGTAAGAATATTTGTATCTACCTCATGTTAGATGTCCATACCTACTATAATTTTAATTTTTTTCTGTTATAGTGACTTTTTTATCATATATACATGAATGATGAGTCATCTGTTAGTCAAAGATTCCAATACTAATTAGATATATTATGCAGATCCTAATATAAATTATAGAACCTATTGTTGGAGTTTTTCCTTTCCTTGAACTTGTAGAGAGCTTGCTCTCAACAAGTCATGTAAGTTTAGTCCCACATTGGAAAGAAAAACTCATGGGTATCTCAATATAACCCCTCTTGAGGAGTAGGGAGATGCACATGGGGTGGTGACCCTAAGGAGGGGACCATGTGGGTAATTTTACATGAAGGTAAGGATAAGACACCTATTAAAAGCATTCATGCTTTTTGGCCAAGCTCAATTTAATTCCATTGGGCTAAGCTTCAAAGGGGCTTAGCAACTCGGACTCGGACTCGGACTCAGGCTCATGAGGCATAATGTGGCATTTTGTTGGCGCACTTTGCACTTAGCACGTCAGTATCGTCGTATTGTGCGCTTTTGTTGTACGAGCCTCTGCGCGGCCATTTGGACGCCAGTTTGGGCGCCTGGTTGGGTGCCAGATTGGGTGCTAGTGGGCGACGCCTCTGGGTGCACTGGCGCTTGGGCGCTCGGGTGCTTGGGCGCATGTATGCACGGGCGCGAGGGCGCGTGGGCGCTCGGGCTCACGGGCGCGAGGGCGCGTAGGCGCATGGGCGCATGGGCACTAGGGCGCAAGGGCACTAGGGCACATGGGTGCCAGGCGCCGGGCGCACTGTGGCGATGTAACGCTCAGAACGTGGCTGTCCACGTTCTGAACCATTTCGAAACGTGCGATAATAGATTCGATAATTTCGGATCTGACATTCAACGTCTTGCACGTTTCAGATCTGAGCAGTTCCAGTGAAACACTATAAGTAGAGACTCACTTCTCTCTCAGAAAGTAACTTACAATTTTTTCCAAAGAGAGAAGAGAGTGCTTCTGCGTCGGAGCCCTGTAGTTTTTTTCGTTCGACCGAGGAGTCTTCGAGCATATTGACAAAGCGTTCCAGATTTCCAACGAACTTGCTGGTTCCTGGAAGCTGACCATGTGGGCGGATCTAGCTTTGAGCACCGATGTTCTTACACCCTAGCAGGATTTCTCTTCCTCGTTCTTCTTCTTTTTCTACTATAAACGTTCTGTCTCAATCACAACTAGTTTGTGAGGAAGAACGTCTTCTGCTGTAAATAAATTTTTTCCTCGCTGCTGTCATGTATCGGAAGCACGACTTTCAGTCGAGAGCCTTCTAATTACGTTTTCTCACAAAGTTTTCTTCTGGAATTATGCCCAGAAACTAACATTCTCAAAGCTAGATAAGAAGATAGAAAACTTTCGTGCTTCTCTCCTCTATACCAGCTTTAACAAGTTGGAGAAATTCAATAGAGAACATTTTCAAATCTGGAAGAGGAAGATCACCCTCAATATTCAACTCGTGGACGTCGACCATGTGTTGGTTGAGGATAAACCGACGATTCCAGAAGGTGGTAGTGCAGACGCTATTGCTGCTGCACAAGTCAAGCAGAGCAAGTGGAAGAGAGAAAACGGCATATGTAAACTGCTAATTCTCAATTCTATAGAAGACTCTCTGGCAAAGTCATATTCCAAGAAGGTAAAGGCCAAAGAGATCTAGGATTCTTTGGGAAAGCTGTATGAAGATGATGAGAACATGTCCAAAATCTTCATCGTCGAGAAGTAACACAAGTGGCTCTTCGAAGACGAGAAGGAGATGCTACCTCAAGTGAAGGAATTTCTGAGGTTGCGCCAGAAGTTGGATGACAAGAGGATGCCCCGCGTCGACAAGTTTTTTGTTGGAGGGGTAGTCTCGAAACTTTCTACTAGATGGAGCAACTTCTATGCAAGAATGCATCGAAAGAAGTTGGACATTAGCATGGATGATCTCCTGCAAGAGATCCATGTTGAGGACGAGATGCGGTCTCAACAAAAGATGGACTCCCTGTCGAAACAACTGGCTAAAGCCAACTTGGTACAGACCAAAGAATTCAAGGGGAAGCATACGGCTTCCCATCACAAGAAGAAGGACTTCACTAATCTGAAAGTGAAGGGTCCTTCGTTCAAGCAACAGAAATCTAAGTCCCACGTGACTTGCTTCAACTGTGGCCAGAAGGACCACTACAAGAGTGAATGCAAATCCAAGCCCAAACAAGCAGAGCAAGGTGATCCTAGCAAGGTTTCTATAGTTTCTAACATTGTTGCTATGATCGCTCAGGTCACAGCTGTGGGGGCCGACTCTGACTGGTGGATTGACACTGGTGCGACCTGCCATGTCTGTTCTGGCAAGGAATGGTTCGTCACGTACCAGACAACTTCCGAGAAAGTTATCATGGCGAACCAGGCCCAAGCTGAAGTTTTAGGGATCGGGACTGTAGAGCTGAAACTTACTTCCAGGAACACTTTGACGCTTCAAGGTGTGAAGCATGTTCCGGAGATTGCTAAGAACTTGATCTCTGGGAGCCTGTTTAGCAACGCAGGCTTGAGGATGGACATTAATGCTGGCCAGATGGTAATGTCCAAAAAGGGAACATATTTCGGAAAGGCTTTTCAAACCGAAGAATATTTAAAATTTAGTTTGTAAACCAGTCAAATAAAATTAATGCAATTGCTTGTTCTGATTATTCTCTTGAGTTCTGGCATGATAGGCTAGGACATGTTCACTGTAAAAGGATAAACAAAATGTCTAGTCTAGGACTTATCTCCAAATGTAGGGATAAGGTAGAGAAGTGTGAAGTATGTGCTCAGACAAAGATCAAAGGAAACCGTTTCATCGGGCCAATTGAAGTACAGATCTTTTGGAGTTGGTGCACTCCGATATATATGACTTCAAGCAATTCTCTACAAAGGCCGAGATGGAGTATTCATAACCTTCATCGATGACTTTTCAAAGTACGTATTCTTCTACTAGCTCAAGTCTAAAGACGAAGCATTCGAGAAGTTCAAGGAGTTCAAAGCCGAGACTGAACGAAAAACTGGACAACAACTCAAGAGGTTAAGAAGTGATCGAGGCAGAGAGTATCAGTCTCATGAATTTACATCATTCTGTAAAGAACATGGAATCATCAACGAGACTACTACTCTGTATTCTCCTCAATCTAACGAAGTAGCAGAGAGAAAGAACAGAACGTTGACAGAAATGATGAACTCAATATTGTTAACTGCGGGCCTTCCAAAATGCTACTGGGAAAAGTTGCATTGACGACCACTTTTATTCTGAATAGAGTGCCATATGCAACTTCAGATGTAACTCCTTATGAACTCTGATTCAAAGTCAGACCTAACTTGAATGTCATTCGAGTGTGGGGGTGTCTGGTTATGTGAAGCTCCCAGATCTGAAGATTCAGAAGCTGGGGACAAGGACTACGAAGATGATCTTCTTGGGGTATGTCGAGAAGAGTAATGCTCAGAGATTTCTTGATATTGAGTCAAATCATATTATCGAATCTCGAGATGATAAATACTTTAAAAACAAGTTTGTAAGGCACAAGAACATTGTTCTTACGGACATTCCGGAGAATGATGAAGGTGCAAAGGAGACTAAGATCTCCAATGAACCAGTAGTCCAAGATAAAGTTGTTGCTGAGAAGACAACGATTGAACAAGAACTCTCTGAGCCTTCTACGAAGCGAGCGAGGAGGCTGAAGAACTTCGGAGATGACTTCGTCACCTATCAGGTGGAAGCAGATCTGCTTACCTATGATGAGACGCTGAAGACCAGAGATGTTGTCTTCTAGAAGGAGGCGATAGACAATAAAATTGACTCAATCACCTCCAATAACACTTGGGTGTTGGTTGATTTACCTGAAGGTGCAAAACCTATCGGATGCAAGTGGATCTTCAAGAAGAAGATGAAAGCCGATGGAACCATTGACAATTTCAAGGTCATGCTTGTGGCCAAGTGATTTTCTCAGAAGCAAGGGATCGGCTACTTTGACATGTATGCTCCAGTAGCCCGGATGACAACCATCAGATTGTTAATTGCTCTTGCAACAATATACAAGATGGTGATACATCAGATGGATGTGAAAACGATATTCCTGAATAGCGAGCTGACCGAAGAGATTTATATGCAATAGCCAGAAGGGTTTGTCGTCAAAGGTCTTGAAGACAAAGTCTGCAAGTTGGTGAAATCTCTGTACGGTTTAAAGTAAGCTCCCAAAATATGGCATGAGAAGTTTGACAAAGTCATAAGGTCAAATGGCTACAGGGTCAGTGAAACAGACAAGTGTGTCTATACAAAATTTGCTGGCGAAAGAGGAGTCATCGTTTGTCTATACATGGACGACATGCTAATCATTGGTACGGATATAAGTTGTGTCACGGAGACAAAAAAGTTTCTCTCAACAAAGTTCAGTATGAAGGACGTGGGAGATGCTGAGTTATCTTGGGACTCAAGATCATCCGGACAGACACTGGATTGGTGCTGTCACAATCTTATTACATTGAAAAGATGCCCACTCACTACGTGTATCATGATCTTCCTATAATTGATACGCCATACCGCGGTGATCAAAAGCGGGAGCCAAACTCGAGTGAAAGCGTCAAGCAGCTGGAGTACGCTAGCATCATCGGAAGTTTGATGTACGCTACTACTTCTACTAGGCCTGACATAGCTTTCGCCGTGGGAATGCAGAGTCGTTTCACTAGCAATCCAGGCGCTGAGTACTGGAAAGCTGTGAAGCATGTTATGAGATATCTCAAGAAGTCTCAGACATATGCACTGTACTTCAGCGACGATCTGTCTGTAGTAGAAGGCTTCAGTGATGCTAGCTGGTGTTCAGAGGTGGAAAGCGAGAGGTTCCACAGGTGGATTCATATTCGCCCTGGGTGGAGCTCCTATATCGTGGAAGTCGAAGAAGCAGACTATGCTCTCTCGCTCTTATATGGAATCTGAGTTTTTTGCACTGGACGCTGCTGCAGATAAAGCAGAATGGCTTCGAAAGCTCTTGTATAATCTTCTATTGGTTAGAGCGCAGATACCGGCGATACCTATATACTGCGACAACCAAACGACAGAAGCAGTGGCATCTAATGAACTCTTTAACGGGAAGAAGAGGACTGTACGGTTGAAGCACAGAGCAGTGAATGATCTCATCAAAGGAGGCGTCATTGCAGTGATCGATGTTCGGAGTCAGGAGAACCTAGTGGATCCGTTTACGAAGGGCCTCATGTGCCAGCTGGTCGAAGACATAGCAAGGAAGATGGGCTTGAAAGCATTCTGATATTGTCTTTGTAATCCTACCGTAAAGTTTTAAGTTATTAGTTCAAAGAAAAATCTACTAGACATCTAACTTTCGGTTCAAAAGAGGACCGCTGACTGGAAAAAATATCAGGTAACAGTGGGTACTTGTTCTTGGGAACATGGAAAGGTTATGAACCCATAACCACTGTTGTCTACTTTGTATTTTTGTGGAAAACAGATCCTGTGATGAAGATGGCTTAAATGTCTTAATGAGTTCTCAGGCAGAGTGAATGCCTGGAGTGCTTTATAGGAAGCACGGTAGCGCAGCACTACAAGGAGTATAACTCCATGCTACAGTGGAGTGACTCCACCATGAGGTTCCCGGTTAGGGTTAATATCTCGACTTTGTGAGCTAAGTCACAGCAGACTAGCACCATAAATAGGCAGGTAGCATAATGTTGTATGATGAAATTAAAGAGGGGTAGTCAGCACTACAAAGGGGAGGTGTTCATCATGTTACAGTGGCACGACACCACGATGAGGTACCCGGATAGGGGTAAAGCCTCGGCCTTGCAAGCCATGTCGTTGCGGCATAACACCGCAAGGGAGCCTAAGGCTCCATGCTGGGTAGTATGGCACTACAAAGAGGCTGTGACCTTATGCTATAGTAGTATGACACTACGATGAAGTTTCCGATAGGGGTAATGCCTCGGCTTTAGGCCATGTCATAGCGGCGTAACACCGCAAAGGAAGCGCAATGCTTCATGTCATGTCTCTTTAATAAAGAACTCACCTATAGTGTATGGATAGAGATAGCAGGTCGTCTCTTAAGGATAAACTTGCAGACGCCCAAAATTGTACACTGAAACCAGGCTGGCACATGGCCTTTAATGTGCAGCCAGAAACACAGGTAAGTACATTTTGTGAGTGGAAAGAATTACAGCTGTGGTACAGAATTCAAGGCATAGTCCATTCTTGTATCATACTATTGTTCAACCCATGTAGAAAGATTCAAGTCGTCAGCGACATCTATCCTAATGCAGAATAGACAGTTACTGTGGAGAATGCTGAACCCTACAAGATATGTGAGAGATTGTTAGAGTTTTTTCTTTCCTTGAACTTGTAGAGAGCTTGCTCTCAACAACCCAAGTGAGTTTAGTCCCACATTGGAAAGAAAAACTCATGGGTATCTCAATATAACCCCTCTTGAAGAGTAGAGAGATGCACATGGGATGGTGACCCTAAGGAGGGGACCATGTGGATGATTTTACAGGGAGGTAAGGATAAGACACCTACTAAAAGCTTTCATGCTTTTTGGCCAAGCTCAATTTAATTCCATTGAGGCTAAGTCCCAAAAGGGCTTAGCAACTCGGACTCGGGCTCGGACTCGGGCCCATGGGCTCATGAGGCATAATATGACTTTTTGTTGGCGCATTTTGCACTTAGCACGTCAGCATCATCGCATTGTGCGCTTTTGTTGCGCTCGTTGCGTGAGCCTCTGTGCGGCTGTTTGTGCGCCAGTTTAGGAGCCTGTCTGGGAGCATGTTTGGGAGCCACTGGACAAATTGGGCGCACTGTGTGCTTGGGCGCACGAATACACGGGTGCGAGGGCACGCGGGCGCACGGGCGCACAGGCGCACAGGCTCACGGGTGCGATGCTGCGCGGGCGCTAGGGCACGCGGGCGCGAGGGCACGCGGACGCACGGGCGCCAGGGCGCATGGACCCTGGGTGCCAGGCGTGTGCGCATTGGCGCACTGTAGATTTGTAACGCTCAGAATGTGGTTGTCCACGTTCTGAATCGTTCCGAAACGTGCGGTAACGGATCCGATAATTTCGGATCTGACATTCAACGTCGCGCACGTTTTGGATCTGAGCGGTTACAGTGAAACACTATAAGTAGAGACTCTCCTCTCAGAAAGTAACTTCTTACGATTTTTTTCAGAGAGAGAAGAGAGTGCTTCTGTGTCGGCGCCCTGTGGTTTTTTTTTCGTCCGGCCGAGGAGTCTGCGAGCATATTGGCAGAGCATTCTAGAGTTCTAACGAACTTGCGGGTTCCTGGAAGCTGACCGTGTGGGCGGATCTAACTTTAAGCGCTGGTGTTCTTACACTCCGGCAGGATTTCTCTTCCTCATTCTTCTTCTTCCTCTACTGTAAACGTTCTGTCTCAATCACAACTAGTTTGTGAGGAAGAACAGCTTCTGCTGGAATCAAATTTTTTCCTCGCTACTGTCACGTATTTGAAGTACGACTTTCAGTCGAGAGCTTTCTAATTACGTTTTCTCACAGAATTTTCTTCTGAAATTACGTCAAGGGACTAACACTTATTTAATCCAAACTCTAAAAATTCCTTCTTTCTAAATGTATCATACATCCATCACCTAACGGTGGCCAGCATCCCTTCTTATTATTGTCAGGTTGGACAACTCATATGTCCCCTCAACTTGGGAAACAAACATTGGTCTCTGACTCTCCATGTCAACAATTTGTTGTAATCATAAAGGTCCTCAAAAGCATGACCACCCAACATTTTCTCTCAAATTTGACACACTTCTCCCATCAACGTCGTGCATGCTAGATATGGGTTGATTTGGTTGCAGCCAAATCTCAAATCCATTTTGACCTAGAAAAGTCATAAACTGGTCTACTAGTTCCGCTTTTCATAATATATATATATATATATATATATATATATATATATATCAAAAAATGAGGGATAACAAAAAATGAGGGAATACGAATCCCTTATATATATATATATATATATATATATATATATATATATATATATACACACACACACACACACACACGAGGAGGGATTCGCATTCCCTCACTTTTTTTGCTATCCCTCATATTTTGGTATATATATATATTGCTATCCCTCATTTTATATATATATATATATATATATATATATATATATATATATATATATATATATATATATATATGACGATGGATCCGCATTCCCTCATTTTTTGCTTTCCCGTGCATCCCCATGTTATCCACCGTTGGATGTTGTTTAAGTCATTTAATCTTAACCATTGATTTGAATGGTTCAAATCAACAGTTGAGAGTAGATGACTTAAACAATATCCAACAGTTGTAAACATGAAGATACTTGGGGATGCAAAAAATAAACCCTTAGACATATGCACCGGAAAGTAAACTCATACATACACATTGTGTTCTATCTTGTTAATAATCTCATTTGGGGAGGTCTTCAGTCCATCAAAGATGCGATGATTCATCTCCCGCCAAACATGTCACATCGCTGTCGCCAGTCTATATATATATACTAGTCATAACCCGTGCCCATAGGGCATGGTTCATTTAAGGTATTCCCCCTCAAAATCTTGGACCCCCAATTTTAAACGAACAATAATTATGAGGCCCCCATCAAAATATTAAATTCCAACCACTGCTGGATGTGAATTTTCTTTGGATTCCCATAAAACCCCACTCTTAATAATGCTCTTCCACAACCATTATGAGTGCAAACCCCACTCTTTGGATTCCCTATAAAACTCCACTCTCAATAATGCTCATTCCCCATAAAACCCCACTCTCAATAATGCTCATCCACAACCATTATGAGTGCAAACCCCACTCTTTGGATTCCCCATAAAACCTCACAACCGTTGATTCACCAAGATTAAATCCCAACCACTCTTTATCTTGGCACAGTCAGCCCTAGGATTCAAAAACCTTTGTGTTTTGTATAATTTCACACATATATGACATTAGTCATAACCCGTGCCCATAGGGCATGGTTCATTTAAGGTATTCCCCCTCAAAATCTTGGACCCCCAATTTTAAACGAACAATAATAATTATGAGGCCCCCATCAAAATATTAAATTCCAACCATTGCTGGATGTGAATTTTCTTTGGATTCCCCATAAAATCCCACTCTCAATAATGCTCTTCCACAACCATTATGAGTGCAAACCCCACTCTTTGGATTCCCCATAAAACTCCACTCTCAATAATGCTCATTCCCCATAAAACTCCACTCTCAATAATGCTCATCCACAACCATTATGAGTGCAAACCCCACTCTTTGGATTCCCCATAAAATCTTACAACCGTTGATTCACCAAGATTAAATCCCAACCACTCTTTATCTTGGCACAGTCAGCCCTAGGATTCAAAAACCTTTGTGTTTTGTATAATAGATATATATATATATATATATATATATATATATATATATATATATATATATATATATATATATATATATATATATATATATATATATATATATTGGATAAGGTCCTGGTACAACCGAGCATACCGGTATACCCCCAGGGACAAAGCCATGATTTAATTCTTGAGGAGGCCGTATTACTACATATAAAAATTTGTCATATTAATTGAACTTCAATAGTAAAAAATATGTTAAAAAATTCAAACAAAAATTACCAAAAAAAAAGGAAAGTCAATATTTCCAAAATCTTAGAAAAGAAGAAGGTAAAATTGTACTTAAAAATATTTAAATGCTTAGCAAAGACAAGTCTCAAACTGTGTACTTATTTAAATGTTTAAAGTCTCGAACCCTTGCCTCTCCTTTGAATGCTTAGAGTACAATCACTTGAGCTAACTTAATCTTTGTACATTGGAAGGCCAAACTAGTATATGCTATAAAACACCATAAATTTTCTATGTTTAATTGAATTTTTTTTTAAAAATGGGGGGGGGGGGGGGGGGGGGGGGGGGGGGGGGGGGGGGGGGCGTGGCCCCCCTTGGACTCTTAATAAATCCGCCCCTGTATACCCCAACATGCCATGTCAACTGCCACATCAACATGCCACATAAGGAGAAATGACTTGGAGAAATTATTTGGAGAAAACTAATAATAATTAATAATAATAATAATAGTATATATATATATTTTTTTAATAATAGTATATATATATATACACACACGTCACAGTTCAAATAAATCTTTACTCTTTATAAAGAGTATTGAAAATGACTCAAAAATGAACCGTTTAAGTCTATTTATATCCTCACATAATTTAAAATTATAAAATAAATAAATTATAATTCATTGTTTAACTATCTAATATTATCTAATTATGGTGAAACAACTCTAATTCATGTAGTTAAGGTAGGAGACGTTCTCTAAAGCTGGATGGGTTCAATCTCACATAATAGCTTTATCTTTTCAACAATTTTTTTTACTGCGTGCAATGTACATGAATGTTACTAAGCCGACACGTTCATCCACACCACAATTTTGTGTCAATCACAACGTCTTGCTCCATCTTGAACAAGTTAGACCCATCTTTGAAGTCAACCCATGTAGTTGCCTCGTATGATTTGCCTTCCGTCTACAAAATTTTTTGAAACCCATACCACCTTATGGAGGATACTCTTAACTCCACATTGAGAAGAGCTCCTATAATCCGATTATATAAGTGAACGTTCAGCACCATCTGTATTTAGAGCCACTCAAACCAGTCTCATAAATTGTAAATTTGGATTCTGATACCATTTGTTGGAAACCGATCTCACAACATAGTCATCTTTTTAACAATTTTTTATTAGTGCGTGCAATGCACATGCACGTTACTGGCAGAATTTATAAGTGCAGCAATAGAAACCCGGAGAACTCCCTGTAGTACTCTAACAACTGAGAAAAACATGGCGAAGGTTGCACAGAGAAGTTGGTATATGAAAACTAAGTTTCTATTTGTCGCCGTAGGGTTGGCAGCCTTCTCCTTCTCCTTATTGGATCCCTTAGCTCTCTCGACTTCCCGGAAGTCATCGTCGGAGGACGAGGCGGGAGCAGAAGTGGTTCCGATGGCCAACGGCGCCACCGGTCCGGAGAGCCTGGCCTTCGACCCGGATGGAGAGGGGCCTTATACCGGCGTATCGGACGGACGGATCCTAAAGTGGCAGCATGGTGGGTGGGTCGAGTACGCAGTGGATTCTCCTGTTTATTTGTAAGTGCTCTATAGCTTTCTTTCTTATCTCGAAAAGTTGCTTCATGTTGGGTTCCAAAAGATTAGTACTGCAATTCTCATGCATGCATGGATAAGAAATTCAGTTCAATCACATGTATTTGTTAGTCAGCCATGCATATAGCATATAGTTGAACTCCCATGTCTATGGTGAACTTTATCTTGATATAATTATGTTCGTCTCACATTTGAATTATATAATAGTTTCATAGTCATATGACTATTATATATTTCAAATATTTTGTCCCTCATAAATAAACAGTAGCTCTGATAGTCACAAAAACTTTAAAAATAAAAAATAATTAGGAACTGAAATATAATTGATACAGAATATTTGGAAGAACAGATCTCCTCCTGCCTTTTACTATTAGGTGTTCGTTCGTTAGAGAGGAGAGAGGAAAAAGAGCAACGAAGAGGGATAAGACACTTGGGCAGATCTACAGCGACTGAACCAGGATGATTCAGTATCCGGTGAGAGAGACGAAGAACATATGTACATACTCATAAAAAATTTGTGATGCAAATAATAGAAAATTTCAACCCACCAAAACTAAGGTATTTGTTCACCCTCCAACAAAAAATTGACACATGTCAAATCCTTTAGTCAAAATCACTTTCAATGTTTACAAAACCACTTCCAAAGTGTTTATGTTGAATGGATTTGACAAGTTTCGATTTTTTGTTGGAGGGTGAACAAATACCCTAATTTTGGTGGGTGAACAAAAATGGACTCGTATGGCTTATGTGGATCCACTCTTTGGATTGAAGGCACTCAAGCCCACTCTAAATTTTAAATAAATATAATAATTAAAAAAAAACCTAGTTGGTTATTTAAGAGGAATAGTTACATATTCTGCCAACTACCTAGACATAGTGATATAGTTTTTCTATTTGATGAGCTGGACTTAACATGAATTTTGATTTTCCTTCACTTGATGAATGAGTCTATGCAGTGACAGTGTTGATTTTCTTTTCCATCCTCAAATTATCATACCATCAAGTAGAGAAAAAATCATTAATACTAATAGTGATCGCCAGGCTCACTGAATAATTTGTCCCCCTCCAATAAAAAACATAGTCCCAGTCCGACAGGGGCAACGTGTTGCTTCCAATTTATTACATCCTTCACCGCAGTATTGTAGTAAATAGTTGTAATTATTTATAACGAACAGTGCTGTCAAAATGCATCAGTTTTGATTTAAGACCCAACTTCAGACGTGTTCCCCTTTGGATTAATTCTTTTGCCATAGACTAAATAAGACAAAGATTGGTTTACAAAGGAGATCTTAAATAATACATAAGTATTTTATTCTTTTTCCGACAAGTTCAATCGTTAATGACCGTTCATGTCATGAACTATTAGTACCAGGACTAACTCTTATTTCTATTTTTATTTTAGACATGAATTTATTTTTCTGTTTAGATCTTTGAATTTTTTCTATTTTGGCTTTTTAAAAAAATAAAAAATGAGTTTCATGTAATCTAACGAATTTTAATTGTCTAAGTTTTAAAATTTAGTAACTCATGAGTTACTCTAAGTAAAAAGATGCTGGGATTGGACAGTCAAAGGCGGACCCATATTCAATTCCTAGAGTAATGAAGTAGGGCTGTAGGAGGAATTACTCAGCTAATGAGAAGTAGGATGAGAATTCCTTCTTACTGTTTTACTTCTCCTTCTTTTCCCCTGTCCCCTACCTTGACCCCCCTTTCTTGTACTAATCCTTTTATTTGCATTTATGTCTTTTTCCATAAGTTGCTAGGTGTTATGTCATTTAATTATGAATTTGATAACATGTCATCTTCTTATATGCTTTTCCTTGCATCCATACCTTCTGCCTCAAGGCACTGATCACTTGGTGGAGGAGATGATTAATAATAGCAGAAGCTTATATTTATGCAATTAAACTAGTTAAATTCTAAAGGCACTCCACATTTTACTCCAGGACAGCCTATTAAGACTGCCAACAAAGTTGACAGTCCTAACATTAAGAAGGACTGCCAACTTCATTGAAAGTCTATCTTAATATTCAAATTCTTTATGAGTACAAACTTTGTTGGCAATTCTACTTTATATTAGGGATGCCAACAGGGCCGGCTCCAGCATTTTGGAGGCCCTAGACATGTCCCATAAATTAGGCCCTCATCCTTCTACATAATTGTTTTTATTAATTCAACAAATCCATCAAATCTAAATTACAATATAATTAATCCATGGATACACAAATTTTTATCAATATTCAATCAATTAAGGAACTCCAAGCTCCAAATGTTTTACAAAAATGAAACCAAATAACACTAAACTAAATCTAGGAAGTATAAATTCATACTCTTCTCGCTTTTTTATGTGCAAAATTGTCAATTAAATCGTTGTGATCAAGTTTAGCTGCCATTTTTTTTCTCAATAAACATAATGTCCAAACCGTTTAATTTGTTGGTAGTTGGCAGCAGCCATGGACTTGAACTTCTAGCCGCATGAGACCTTACTAAGTTTTTTTTTGTCTTCATCCAATGGCAGTAGGCCAGCCCGCATGAGGCCTTAGTAAGTATTTATTTTTCTTTACCATAGCATCCAATGGCAGCGGGCCAGCAAATTTGGGAGGCCCTCCTTGGGGGAGGAGGCCCTAGGCGCAGGCCTAGCCTGCCTCCCCCTGGAGCCGGGTCTGGATGCCAACAAGTTGGCAGTCCTAAGACTGGACTGTCCTGAAGTAAAATGTGGAGTGCCTTTAGAATTTACCATAAACTACGAACATAAGGCCATATGATAAAAATGCAATAAGAGAGAGAATTGAGAGTAACATAACGCAAATATGTGTTTCCCGAATGGAAAAAAGTGAGTATAGGAATTCTTTTTTTTATCAATAAGCTTGTGAGCCAATTACAACTCGATCGAAATAGATTACAAAACTGATGTATTCCAAAATTTGGAGCCAAGTCCAGATTCTGGAGAGATGGAACGATGGAGGTTGAACCAGCATACGTTTTCTCTACTTCGTTGACGATCTGACAAAACTTTGGAAACTGGAAAGTGTGAGTGAGTGAGTAAGAACTGCTGCGATCAGGAGATTGGAGTACTTGGATTCCCTTGTCACCAATACCTCTATTTGTCGTCCTTGAAATTTGAAAAAGACAACTATTATAGGAGAATAATTAGAGGTAGTTATCTATTCTTCCACGGGGATACATTGTCCACTACGGAGGGAAGACTACGACTAGGATATATCACTGCCTAGTGAAAACAATCTCAGAATGGGAGTTGCATGTCCCACATCCTAACAACAATTGACCGTGAACGTGGCATACTTCTTGCACACGAAGCAAGGCACATTCTCTTGGAAGTAAGATGGAGACGACACGTGGATTGGGCAACTGCACGACCCAGGAATCGATTATGGAGGACATCGTCGATTTGATGACTGTACACGTCTCTCCATGTTGGCAGCAAACTAGGGTCGTGATGCGGGAAATGGGGTTTGATGATTGTACACGTCTCTCCACGTCGGCAGCAAACTAGAACCATTATATATGTAGGAAGGGGGGGCTTGAAGACTGTACATGCCTCTCCACGGAAAGCAAGCTGGAGCTTTGGTGCAAAAACTATTCTCAATTGAACTATAGCTTGTTCTGCTGAGACAGGGATATAATCTTCCGTTAGTAGATGACCAGAGGAAAGTCCTCCTTAGCTAATAAAACTACTTCTTGTTCTCTGAGATGGATTACTAACATACCTGTCAACTCAAAGCACTAATGGAGATGTCTATAGGTGTGACATTTACAGCTATTTCACTTCTCAAGGCTCATTCCTAATACTATATGATCATCGTCGCTTCACTATTTAAAGTAATCCCTGGCAATGACGTCTCTTAGGCTGTGTTTGGTAGGAGGAAAAAGTGGGAGGAAGTAAAATGGAAGAGGAAAAAGTGGAGGGAATGATTCATTTTCTATTGTTTGGTATGGAAGGAAAATGGAAGGGAAGGAAAAGTGGAGGAATTGTTTTTCCTTCCTAACCTAAGAAAACCAATCACCACAAAAGTGGTAGGAAAAGTGGAGGAAAAAGTGAAGACTTATACTAATTAACAATTGTACCCCCATGTGAATTGTATTATTTAAAAATTATTAATGAAATAAAATGGTAAATATGTGTTTTAGTTGAGGATAGAATTGGTAAAACCCATATTTTATTTTCTTTCCTTTCACTTTTCTTTCCATACCAAACAAAGAATAATGCATCTCTTCTCTTTTCCATCCTTCCAACTAAACACAAAGGAAGGAAATGATCTTTCCTTTCCATATGGAATGAAAATATATCCTTATCATTTTTCTTCCTTCCACTTTTCCATCCTTCCTACCAAACACAACCTTAAGGACACGTGCTGAATTGTGAGACTGTTGCCTGTTTGATTACCTGGTCCATTGTAACTTGCGAGACTGGCCATATAGTGTTCTCCGTTTGAAGCGTGATTTGTTTTAAGTATCTGTTTGTCATTGCTTATGTTTCTACAAGACCTCCTGCAAAGTTTTTGAAGACTTTTTCTGCTTTAAAATACTATGAATAAAGTAGAAGCATGTCTAACTTCAGGGTAGCTTGCAACGAAAAGATCTCTAGAAGCATGTAGAGAGGAGTACCCAATGGGGCATGAATGAACCCATTCCTTGAGCTGGTGAGCCAAGTCTGAATAGTCGTATCCTCTTAGAATTTTGTGTGCAACTGTTACAATTTTTGAAGCATACTCCTAGTGATTCGAACTGCTACTGCAATTCCTTATGCGTCGCCTTGGGAGTTTGAATTGTCGTCCTTTCTCCCTATAAATATCGAATTTAAATGAATGGGAGGAGCTCATTAGTCCCCAATACACCAATATTCATCCAGTATTCTTCATCTCTAATGAACTAGTATACTTTCTTCCCATGGCTCCCAAAAATGCTTCTCGGGGGATGGCCAAGAAGTCAAATAAGGTGCTTGCCCCTTCGTCGACTATCACCGGGTCTAATTCGGTCAATATCATCCCTGTGCAGTCCCCCTACGCCTGATAAGTGTTTATTTTATCACAAGCAATTTCTATTTTGATTTTTCCAACTCATGGCCCCCCTTCCACTTGTGTTTGCTTTAGTTTTCAATCTGTATCTGTTTACCCCCTACTTCGGAGATAAAAACGGTAAACCAGCACAACTAATTCAAGCGAACTACCTCATGTCCATCCTTGGCCCCTCAATAGATGGCATCGTCTGACCGTAGAATGTGCTCTCCGCCCATCCTCTATTAATCCGGGAGAATATGAGAAGTGAGAAACAATTGAAGCTATTCGTTGTTGTTCTCGTCCTCAGGCCACTACCAAAATAAGTCAAATTGGCAACGGATTTAGCGACTTTGGAGAAAGACGTCGTTAATGTTTTAGAAATTTGCGACGTTTGTAAAAGACATCGTAATACGTCACTATCAGCGACGTTCAACGACTTTTAGCAACTGCCTTTATTATTATGAAAGTTGACGCCACTGAGTCGTCAGTGAATGTCGCTATATTTTAAAATACAGCGACGTATAACGACTTCGAAACTTATATGTCGCAGTATATTAAAAAATAACGATGTTTAGCGACGTCTAGTGATGGCGTCGCTAAATTGCTTCATATAGGGTTCCGCTGGTTGGTTCGACTTTTTTATTTCTCTCATAAAATTTCAATTCCTGCACCTCCCCCTTCCTCCGACCTCCTCCTACCCACGTCACCCCTCTCGACTCCGGCGACCCCCTGCCCCCGACGGACCATTCGACTCCGGCGACCCCCTCGCTCCCTGCCCCGGCGCCCCTCGGCCCCTCTCGACTCCGGAGACCCCCCTCGCCCCCTGCCCCGGTGCCCCTCGGTCCCGACGTCCCCCCTCGACCCCCTCGGTCAGGTAACCCTAACCCTATCTCCTTCATGCTGACGCGACACAGACCTAGACGCGGACACTGACATACAAACACTGACACGGACACTGACACATACACACATACACTGATACGGGTACAGATCCGAACACGGACACTGACATACACGCACTGGCACAGACACAGATACAAACACAGACACAAACACAGACACTGACACGGGCACGTTGTGTAATATATGAAATAGAGTATGGTTTGCGAATATTTTTGTTTTCTACGATATTTTATTTTTAGATACTCCAATCTTGATACATAAATATGTGACATAGTGTATAGATTACATTATTTCAAACTAATTTACTTGTCAATGAGTTGTAACCAACACACATGTTGCTTGGAACTAGGTTGGTGATAATCTAAAGAAGGTTAAATGTGTATGACGGGTCCTAAATTTAGGCTATCTAAGAAAGGTTGTATCCTAGATATATTTTGATATCTAAGATACAAAACATACGTATCCATCTAAGTATATATGTGCCTAGAGTGTATAGAGTGAGTATCCTAGAAGTATATAAGATATTTTAGGAATTGGGTAATTGTCAAGGTAAGTTTGTATTGAAAGTATCTAGAGTGTATAGAGTGGGTATCCTATGAGATATGATATGGTGTCAAGTATAGGTATGAATAGTGTCAAGACATGAGTCAAGATAATTGGTATGTGGGTAAGTGCTAGCTAGGTATCGCACTTTACACGACATTGCGTTCTTATGCGTCGCTAAAATGTCTTGTTTTGGTAGTGAGCGTTCATACTTTACACGACATTGCAAAAGTCATAGAGGATTCTAACATATCTTCCCATTGAACGACTCTTTTTTTTTTTTTTTTTTTTTGGTTATGACGGCTGGCCCTGTGGGTCCTTTTTGTAAAGTTCCTGGGACATCAATGAAAAACTTTTTTCGTCTAATTTGTGCATTTATTGAAGTATTAGACATGAGAGACAAATTTGATGATTTTGTTGGTCGGAGATGGCAACGACAGGGTCTAATTTGCAAAACGAATCAGCTATTCGTGGTGGACCTACCATCCATGGTATACTTGACACAATGTATATATAGTAGATATACGAAGAGAAATTGATACGGATTGAAAATATAGTCCAAATCATTTAGAAGTGATATGGTCGTAACCCAAAACATTGTTATCCAGAGGTATTATGGACGTGACAACTTTGTTGAGGGGTTTGGTGGATGAATTCATTTGTCTATGGCATATTTAGGAACAAGCATGACTAGTTGAGGAATGAAGTCCAAACTATAAAAGGTATTATGGATGTAATATTTAGTCATTCTCAAGTGTTTGCTGTTCCAAGGTAATATGGATATGACAACGAAATTAGGAAGAGTGTACTCTATCCACTTACGCAGAAGTGTAGCTAGACATGGTAAGGAAAAGCCAAGTATGACCTGTAATGCCCCGCTTCGTACGGTGCATTACGCTGAGACATTGACTCAGCGAGTCACGTTGACCAAATGAAATGTATCGATGCGAATCGATACGAGAGTTACGTTGTCCCGAGCAACGTATCGAACTAAGTCGATGCGAAGAGTTATCTTGTTCGAAAGAATACATCGAGTGAATCGATGCGAAGCGCCGTATTGTCCCGAAGGATGAGTGCGTTGAATCGGCTCGAAGATTCTAAGAAATCGAATCGACCAAGGCGTAAGTCCGAATCGATGCAAGTATTGATTTTAGTTGGTTTCGTGTGCAGGTTATACTTTGACGCGAAAATATTAGAGGTCGATCTTTTACCATATTTAGTAAGGGGTCCGCGAAATCAAATCGACGCCTTGCGACGGACTGAGACTTGGACACACTAAGGCAAATCGGACGTATGATTCAATGAAGCACGAAGTGCTCGAATGGCTAAGTCAGGAGAGTGGCCGTGCAACAAAGTTATAAAATAGAGTCGCATCGGCTCGATGAAACGACGAAGGCGTATCGACTCAAGGTGGGAGGATTGACTTCTTTTTACTCCTTCATTCGATAAGTCAAATATATTATTGTATGCTAAGTTAACTTATCGGCGCCACGGGCGTGGTCCGATCGGAGATAAATTATAGTGTGAGTCGAATACTAAATTAGAACAATTGAAATAAAACGTGCATCAAATGCACGAGTCGCTATGGAACATTGGATATCGCAAAGGCGAGCGCCTCGGTGCGTAAGCCGTAAGAACATGGGATAACTGTACTCGGCGAGTGCCTTTGTGCACGAACCATACCGTGCCTTCGTACACGAGTTAGAAAGGCTAGAACATTGAAAGACAATAGGCGAGCGCCCTAGCGCGCAAGCCCGAACATTGAATGCTAAGTTGTAGAACATGGGGATACGGTCGAAACGTGCCTACGTGCACGGGATAATAAAAGATGGCTTCGTTGCGAGAGAATACAGTTGTGGCATGAATGTGGCGGAACTGTCGAATATGACATGGTGCCTCGAAAGGTGTTCGAGACCTTCGGGTTGTTCGGTTGACGAGCATTGAGTTGAGGCATGATGTCATTGAATCATTGAAACGAACTATGAAACGTAAGAACACAGAAAGTTAACGGAAGAAATGCGAGATGATAAAGTCTGAGTCTCGGACTCAAGACTATGTTTGGTTGTTTGAATTTGACTGCTTGAATGATAAGGGCGTTGCATGGTCGATGGAATGGACGAGAGATAAAATGTGATATCTCCCGTGCACGGGTGTTTTCCCCAAACGGTTAAATGCCGGAGCGTCCCGGAACCGCTTGGCCTAGGAGGGAATCGAATAATCTTTGTAGGCGCACATCCTTAAACAAGATGGAAAAAGCCGCAAATAATGGTATGCAGCGGGAACGTTTCGGTTGTTGGGACTGCAACCCAATCCGTGAAACGCCGGGCAGCCCGACCAAATATTGAGAAAAGAAGAGAAAAGAAAGGAACTCCTTTAGTCCATTCCGGCACGGATACGCCAACGGCCCTCATATAGTTAAGGAACAATGGGTTGAAAGTGTAGGCGCATATGCGTCCCACATATAGATCCTACTTAGAGATGCACATATAACATGACAGGGAAAGAATGTGGCGTATTCACCTTGCGTCGGAGCAAGGGCGAGTGCGTCGACTTGGTAAGTCGCGCCACGAATCAAACACGAGATTGCTTGCTTGTACATTCAATTCGATAACATGCTGCTATGATAACATGCTTTACGCTTTCAAAGATGCCATGAAATTTACCCTAAGGAGAACATAGCAAGATCATAAGCTAAGTTGCATGATTCAACATAAATATTACAATGTCGGTTTGGAAAGATGATCTTTGTATCAGTACATGCGAGGACGAACGTACTGATCCCCCACCAGCTTCATGTAGGATGCAGGGAATGGATGGCTCGCAGCGAAGCGTTGCTTGAACGCGTTGAGGCTTGGAATGCCGAAGCGTATTGAAGCGTGCGATCGCATTGACGCTCGGACTATGCAACAGGATTGATGCGGCCGAGATATAGATGGCATAATGTATGGAACGGTGAAATCCTTTGTGGGCAAGAGAGAACCTGAGTGTTGTAGCCAATATGGCATATATTGTTAGGCTATTGAAAGCCTTTGTAATCTTAGTTTCGGATATCAATAAAAAGAATTGTTTCGTATACTCTGTTTTCCTATCGTTGTTAATATCGAATCAAAAGATAACCATTTGAGAACTTGTCATCTTGCCTTGCACGAGAGCAACTCCAGGCTCGTGCGGCATCACGCCCCCTGCGAGGACGATGATTCGGGTGATTCCGGGTTGGGGCGTGACATGACCTTGTGGACGTACGAAACTATCAATCTGTTAGGATGCAATAGTGGAAGGTAATACCTTTTTGCGAATAATGAGGAACTTGTTCTTTTTACAAGCAGAAGAACATGATAGTTGAACGTGCAGGCCAATGGAATTAAGTTGAGGCATTAACTATTGGCTTGTAGCGAAAATTAATGGTGAACGACCTCGTTTAATTGTTCATCGATACAAATTGATGTGAAGATTTTGAAAAGAAGGCTTATCTTGTCGAGATATCCAAAGTAAAGACTTTTTAGGTTAATTGGGGAGATAAAGACGGGCAAAAATATTATGACCCATGTGGTATCATACATAGTCTCTCTTTAGAAACTTGTTGTTGATGGGCATCATAAGCAATTAGCGCTTTCCGTTTCTAGTTGGTAGGCCAGTTGGAATACATCGATTCCACCACGAAGAGTCTTTTTCACTTGGCTTGGAACTTGTTTTTGCTTTTGTGTGTCAGGATCATAGGCCTTCTTACTGCAAGGACTAGATCATTGACTTGGAAAGTCCACTCTTTAACCCTTTTGTTGAAGGCCCTAAAGATGCTTGCCTGATACAACTCAATGTACTGTTGATTTTGTAGCCGCTTATTATCGATTGCCTCCAACTCTTGTAGGCATAATCGATCATTTTCTTCGGTAGTCATCTTGGTGGCAAGTGCTATATGAAAAGAGGGAATCCAGATTTCTAATTGAATGACATGCTCGCTTCCATATACCATAGAGTAAGGTGTGTTGCCTGTCAGAGTATGCAATGTGTTATGATACGCCCATATACACTCAGCAAGCTTGTCATTCTAGTCGTATATGTTTAAAAAAGCAAACTTTCTCATCATCTTGATGATGGTTTTGTTGAAGGCTTATCTATTTGTCACCGAATTGTACGAGGTCGAAGCGAGATTATAGATCCCTAACCTATTGCAGAATCGATAAAAGGCATGTCTTGTAAACTACAAACCATTATCATAGATGATCTACTAGGGAACACCAAAACGATATAAAATGGTGTTGGATGAAACTTATGACATTATAAGTCTTCACTTCAGTGAGCGGTAAGAAGTAATCGGTTATCGCCAGAATGAATCGATGAACTTTCACAGACAACAGATTAATGGGACTAATGATGTCCATGTCCCAAGCTTCAAAAGGCCAGGAGAAAGCTATCAGATGCAGGAACTCTGGCAGTTTATAGACAAAATTAGCTTGAACCTGAATTCTCTATACCTCTTTCCATATTCAGTGGCATCAACAGTCATGGTAAGACAATAGTATCCCATACGTCGGAAGTGATCCTATAGCTTTCGACCGAGTTGATAAGCACTGCAAGTACCCTCATGTGCTCCCTTGAGGGCTTCTTTTCCTTCTTTGTTTAACAAGCATCGAGTAAGATTCCTTCATAAGAACGACGATCATTCTGGTGATTGTGTCATAGTAGAAATGGAATGATCGCCTTGATCTGATGGATGCAGCTTCCTTGGAATCTTCCAGAAAGGTCCCATATATGGCAAAGTCTATGAACAAAAATCTCCAATCATGCTGCTCAAACTTCATCTCTATCGAACAATCCTCTTGAAACTCTAGACTACTCTTAACACAAAATAAATAGCGACTCGCTACTGTCACATGGTGTTCGTTATTGATCAGGATAGCGAAGGACGTTGCCAACCCTGCGAGAGCATTAGCTTCCGTATTTTGTAGATGAGGTACATGATCAATATAGAGTTCCTTGAACATATTGGCAATCTCCAAACTAACACGATGGTAGGGGATTAAGTCCTACTTTCAAACTTTATATTCTCTACGAACCTAACTAACGATCGGCTTAGAGTCACCGTACGCTTCTATACACTCAATCTCCAATTTTTGAGCAAGTTGCAAACCAATTGGCAAAGTATTGTACTCTGCTACATTGTTAGAACATGGCTCTGTCAATGAATAGGCCTATGGATAACCAAGTTGTCTGGATATATCAGCATGGTCCTCACTTTGTTTATAATATATTCATTGGGACCCGTCCTTGAAGCACCATCAAAGGACAAATGCCAAACTAGCTCTTCAAAAGCCATATCAGACTCTAATACTTCATATGGTATGTCTCCATACAGTTTATAACCCTCGGGGATTGGGTGTGAAGCTAGGAAGTCTACCAATACTTGGCCTTTGTCCACCTTCTGGGGAACGAATAACATGTCATATTATGAAAATAGCATAGCCCATATTGCGAGGTAAGAATTGACCGTGCTTGACTTCGTCATAAGAACTCGTAGATGGTTGACCTGGGAACAGACATGGATTGTTAAGCCAATCACATAATGTCGCGTCTTCTAGATTATGAAAATTAAGACGAGATATTCCTTCTCCACTGGATTATACCGGTGCTCGGCCCCAATCATCATTCTGCTAAGTAATGAATGACATGTCCATAGACTTCATTATTCTTCTGGGATAACAGTATTCCCAAAGCATGCTCCATAGCTCAGACGTATAGCAGGAAAAGTTTTCTCATAATAGGGGTAACTAGGACCGGAGGGCTTGTAAGGTATTTTTTGATATCCTCAAAAGCTTATTGGCAAGTTTCATCCCACACAAAGGAAATGCCTTCCTTCATGAGTTAGGTGAATGGCAAACATCGACAAGATAAATTAGCAATGAATCTGCGGAGTAGGCTAGCCTTCCCTGTAATCCTTGCAATTGTTTAAGGTTCTTAGGAGGTTGCATAGTTAGGATTTCTTTCACCTTGTAAGGATCAAGATGAATTCCCTTGGACATGATTACAAATCCTAAAAACTTTTCCCTGGAGACAACCAGAAAGGTTTTTGTCGGGTTCATTTTGGGATGATGAGCGCAGATTAATTTGAACACTGCCTTCAAATCTTGTAGGTTATCCTCTTTGCGATGACTATTGACAGCGATAAGATCCACATAGCATTCCACAATCTTTCACAAATGCTCGCAAAAAATCATGCTCATGGTGCATTGGTAAGTTGCACCCGTATTTTTCAATCCGAAGGGTATGACAATGTAGCAGTACACTCTCAATTGTGTTCGAAACAACGTGTCTCTCTTTCTTTAAATACATCTTGATTTGGTTTCACCCGAAGAAGTTGTCCATGAAAGACGTACGCTCAAAGACTTAGGTGTTGTCAACCATAACATCTGTGATTGGGAGTGGGAACTCGTCCTCTAGGCAAGCACTATTAATATGGAGGAAGTCAATGCAAATGAGGATCTTGTCATTCTTCTTTAGTACTGGAACAATATTAGTAACCTACTCGGGGTGTTGTTCTTCCCAGATGAAGCCACAAGCAATGAGCTTCTTGACCTCGTCTTCAATCTCTTCTATAATGTCAGGTCGGAAATGTCTTTGATGTTGCTTCATCAGTTTTGCACCTGGACGAATATTCAACCGGTGCATTGATATATGTGAATCAAGATCTAGCATATCCTCACAGCTCCAGACGAAGAGTCTATGTATTTTTGGATGAGTGAGATTAAGACTTGGCACTCATCTTCTGACAGGATTTTTTTGACAAAGATTGGCCTAGGATGTGCTTCATCCTCACTAAGATCAATCTGGATGACCTTGTCTTCAGTTGGTAGTTCCTTCTGCTTGAATCATATATCCTACTGTTCTTCCATCTTTCGAGCCTAGGAATCAGGCTTGAATAGTCTGTCATCTTGCCCTTCAACCAGTTGATCATGTAGAGATGTGGACATATCTAGCTTGACTGTGGGCATTCCTTGTGATATCATGTTTACTGACATGAGATTTGTAAACATTGTGCCGCGAAATCCCAAGCCTAAGAATCTGAGGAATGGGATGGCAAATTATCTTCTGCAAATTCTATCGATACATCAAAAAGTGAGGTTGGAGTAACATAAACGAGTCACCGCCCTGATATGTGGTAATAATCATCAGGCTTGTCCTTAGGAGGTCGTAATGGAATCGACATCCTCTCATGTTGTTCAACCCTTGACCTGCTTAGAGATTGTACCTGTGTCACTTCATCATGTTTTGACTGTTTGTGCTATAAATGTAATAAGGAATACGTCCATTTTCTTCTTCGAAATTCTTCGCCATTATTTGTTGGTGAAGTCTTCCTTTGCCAAAGATGATAGTATGTTGTCCTTTATATGTTGTAGTTACCAGAAAGATTTAAATCTTCTTCGAAGCTGACATAACTTTCTACCCAGAAGGATGAGGGTAACGACATTTACAGTGATGTATTATTGGACAGTTTTGGCAACACCTTGTTGCCATATCCAAATCCAATGACCTGATCCAACAAGCAATTGAAATTATGTGCTTCATAACTGAAAGGTTGTACATCATTTACAATTGAGGCTAGATCAATCATGAAGGGCTCAATGTCTGCCAAGTCGATGATAAATGGTTCGTTGATATTCGGTACTTTCTCGGGATCAAGATCTCCAAGGTCAATAATAATTTGTTGGCTACTTTCTACTCCTTCATCAATGGTACTGTAGAAAATAATAGTTGGATGATTTTATTGATGGACTACTTCACTACTTATACGGAGTCTAGCTCCTCTACATACTACATATTCCGATGTGGGACTAAAAGTCCCTTATTGACTCTCAACACTCCCCCTCAAGATGGGCGATAGATATTGATCATCCCCATCTTGTTACATAGCTTAGACAGACTTAATGAACTAAGACCCTTAGTCAGACAGTCTGCAACTTGTTCTTCTGAGCGGACATGGTCAATCTTCAGTATCCCTTGTTCCAGCTTCTCCTTGATGAAGAATCGATCAATCTCGATGTGCTTCGTTCTGTCGTGCTGAACTGGATTGTTAGCTATACTTATTGCAGCTTGACTATCGCTCAGAAGACGTAATGGTGCTCCCTTGTCTAGCTTCAACTCTGTCAGCAACGCTTTCACCCACAGCAACTCTGACACTCCCAGAGCCATTGCTCTGTATTCTGCTTCAGCTGTCGAACGTGCTACCACAGACTGTTTCTTGCTTCTCCATGAGACCAGATTTCCTCCTACAAAAACACAGTATCCCGTGTTAGACCTTCTGTCGTCTATGCAGCTCGCCCAGTCTGCATCACAGTATCCCTCAACTTCTATGCGTCCATTCTTCTTGAACTATAGCCCATTTTCCGGCGTTTCTTTCAGATATCTCAAGATCTGAAATACTGCTTCCATATGACCCTTTCTTGGATCATGCATGTAGCGACTCACTACACTCACCGTAAATGAGATATCAGGGCGAGTGTGTACCAGATAAATCAATCTCCCTACAAGTCTTTGATATCTTTTACGATCAATGGGCTCTCCTGCTTCTGCTCCCAACTTGTACTTCTGGTCAATTGGAGTGACTGCTGCTTTGCATCCCAGCATCCCTGTCTCCTTCAGCAGATCTAGTGTGTATTTTCTCTGTGAGAAAACAATTCCTTGTTCGCCTTCATACACCTCGATACCTAGAAAGTATCTCATCGCTCCTAAATCCTTTACTTCAAACTCCTTCGCGAGTTTTGACTTCAGCTTAGTGATCTCGACTTCATCATCACCCGTGATCACTATATCATCCACATATACAGCAAGTATAGTGATGTGGCCTCCTGCATGCTGGAGGAAGACCGTATGATCTGCATTTGTTTGACGGTATCCCATACCTGTAACAGCCTTTCTGAATCTGTCAAACCAGGCTCGAGGAGATTGCTTGAGCCCGTATAGCGACTTCTTCAGTTTACACACCTTTCCTTGCGACGTCCCTCCGTTTGATTCCGTCGCGTAGCACCCTGGCGGGAGCTCCATGTATACTTCTTCTTGCAGGTCCCCATGAAGAAAGGCATTCTTCACATCCAGCTGGTACAGCTTCCACCCATAGTTCGCTGCAATGGAGACCAGAGTTCTCACGGTGCTCATTTTTGCTACTGGGGCAAACGTCTCATCATAGTCTATTCCATATGACTGTGTGAATCCTTTTGCAACCAACCTCGCCTTGTACCGCTCTACTTTTCCTTCTGGCGTCTCTTTCACTGTGTACACCCATTTGCATCCCACAGCTTTCTTCCCTTTGGGTAATGGAACCAGCTCCCATGTCTTATTTTTCTCCAGTGTCCCAAGTTCTTCCATCATTGCAGCTTTCCACCTTGGATCTTTCTTTGCTTTCTGCCAACACTTGGGCAACGAAGTAGAGTCTAACGATGCAATGAAGGCTCGATAATTCGAAGAAATGTTAGAATAAGACAAGAAGTTGGCAATGTCATGTTTGTAATCATCAAAACGAGCAGGAGCCTTACCCGCATTGATGCGAGAAGATCTCCTTAAGGGAGCAATAGGTGGTGGAGAGATCATACCATCCGAGTCGGAGAGATCCGCATCAGAATCCGAGTGATTCAGTACGGGGGCAACATCTTCAGGAGTTGGAGCAGGAGTAGACGAGGGACTTGGTACAGTAGGCACAGGGCACGGCATAGGCACAGTACTGGACTTCTGTTGTCTCCTTCTGTAGACTTGGAGCTCCTTTTCACTTGTCTGCTGCTCCCCCTGCGTAACATATGTATCTTCTTCTTTATTCTCTGTATCTGAGTCACTGTGCTCTTCCCCTTTCGTCCAGTTTTCTACAACCGGACACGGAACCGATCCGACGACCACATTTGGGCTCATTATCTCCTCCTCACATCGAACACCATCTGTGTTAGGTGTGTCACCAAATGCTGAACCTTCATCCGAACCATAGTATGGTTCGAGTTCTCTGAATGTAACGTCCATGCTGACAAACATCTTCCGCTCGACTGGGCTCCAACAGGCATATCCCTTCCGAGTCGCCGTGTAACCGACAAAGACACATTTAACTGCCCTAGGATCCAGTTTGCCAATGCCTGGCCTACTATCTTGGACAAAGCACACACATCCAAAAACTTTCGGTAGAACAGTGTATGTAGTTGCCCCAGTAAGCATCTCCAACGGTGTCTTCCAGTCCAATACTTGAGATGGCATTCTGTTGATGAGATAAGAGGCCGTCAATATAGCCTGCCCCCATAAGTGTTTCGGGACATTCATAGCCAACATCATCGTCCGTGCGACTTCCAGCAGATGTCTGTTCTTTCGTTCAGCCACACCATTTTGTGCCAGAGTATAAGCACATAAAGTTTGATGTAGTATTCCATGAGTAGAAAAATACTCAGCAACCCGCTTATTAGTATACTCCGTCCCATTGTCAGACCGAAAACACTTAATTTTAGCGCCATATTGTGTTTCCATCCGTCGATGAAAGTCCCGAAAGGCCTCAAGGACGTCACTTTTATTCTTCATAAGGTAGATCCATGTCACGCGGGTATAACAGTCAATAAAGGTGACAAACCATCGAAAGCCGTTAATTCCGGTTGTAGGACAAGGGCCCCATACGTCCGAATGTATCATGTCAAAAGCAGCTGAACTCCTATTCCCCGAGCTCACATACGAGCTTCTGGTATGTTTTTCCAACTCACAAGCATCACAAAATAACTTTTCTTTATCAGCCCTTTGATATAAGGACGGATACATTCGACTAATAACTTGAAAAGAGGAATGACCGACACGCTGGTGGTGGAGTAGCAAGTCGGCTTCAACACTGCGACAGGAAGCTTCTGGTGGTGCGTCTGCTACCAAGGATGTCAATGCATTGTCCAGTCCAGTCCTGTCTAAATACCACAGCCCCTTATGCCATGTGCCAGTCCCAAGTCGTCGTCCTGTCCCTTTCTCCTGAAAAATCACCGTAGGAATGTCAAAGGAAACAGTACAGTTAAGATCAAGTATAATGGCACTAATTGATAGAAGATTGACAGAAAAAGACGGAGCATGTAAGACATTGGTTAGAGTGATGGAAGGGGTGCATGCGACAGTGCCTTTACCCATTACAGGGCTGGATGTACCATCAGCGGTCTGAATACTCTCCGGCAATGGTAGGTGAGTATATTCCTGAAATGCACCACGGGATCCCGTGACATGGCGAGATGCCCCAGAGTCCATAATCCATCCTGGCTGATGGACAGATGCAAGAGCACGCGCAGAATTACCAGTGCTGGTTTGGACAAAGTAAGTGATGTGATCTCCCGAGGTAGAAGACGCCTCAGGACTGTCCGCCGAACCCAGCTTTGTGCCTCACAACTTCTCAAGGAACTCCCGCTCAAGCAGAGTTATTTCAGCCAGTTGATGCTCTCCCCCTTCCTCCGCCAGATTTGCTTTGTGTCCGCCCCTTCTACCAGCATATCCCCCTCGACTACCACGTCGGCCTCCACGACCCCGTCCTCGATCATTAGACTGATTGCGCAAGGGTTTTGGACAATATCGGATGTAATGTCCGGAGTCACCACAATTGTGGCAAACACCACCCACAGATGGAGGTTGATTGAAGGCAGCAAGAGCAGACTTTTCAACCGCGGCTTGCTCCCCCTGGTAGGAGCCCTTGTTGGGCATCAACTTCAGTCGAGCTTCTTCCTGTGTCATGACGGCTATAGCTTCTTCCAAGGTGGGAAGCGTGGGTTGGGATAGGAGGATGTTCCGTCTCTGCTCAAATACAGGGTGTAGTCCCTTCAGGAATTTCATCATACGCTGTCGCGAAATATAAGCCAGGAACGTCTGAAAGTACTTCGCGAATGCCGGTTCGACTTGTGCATCTTCCATCCCAAGAGGATCATAATGATCCAGATCAGACCAGTACTTCTTCAATAGAGCTGCGTACTCAGAGATGGTACGTTCGTCTTGGGCCACCCTATCGAGTTCATCTTGCAGTTGAAAGACTCGCATAGGGTTGCCGGAGCCGGAGTACATATCTTTTAGAGTTCGCCATATATCAGCAGCAGCCTCCATTGCCTCGACATTGCCCGACACCTGGTCGGTTAATGAGGTAGTCAACCACCCAGCCACTACGTTGTTGACAATCTCCCAAACCGCAAACTCCTTTGCGGAGGATTCGGCTGGCGCCTTGGCTTGGCCAGTGACATAGCCAACCAAGCCACGACCCTTCAGCGTCCGCATCGCCTGCCGCGACCACTTCAAGTAGTTGGACGTTCCTTCCAACTTCGTCTCCAGCTTCTCCAATTTCCCTATTATGTAAGGTAACGGATCCACATCAGTATGGATCACACGTGGGGTTGCCTCGGTTAATCTCTTTGATAAGATATCATCAACCAAGGCCTTCATCTCTTCGGCCGTCAATTTGCCACTGATCGAATACATGGCTTCTTCAACTGTGAACTCTATTCGTCGTCTTCGTCGGCGTCTTCAACGTCGGAGTCGGCAACTTTCCGCACTTCGTCGTCTTCTTCGTCTTCGTCGTCTTCTTCGACGCCACAGACTTTACGAATGCGCTACTAACTTGGCCAGCACCGGCGCACGCATGTAAAGTGAACACGTCAGGACACCAGAGAAGACATGATCAGTCTCTGTAGAGATCCCGATGTGAAGAAGGAATAACAAATAAAGCATTTGTTAGTTCCAAACGGCGTAAGCGAGGATAAGAGTTGGTGCAAATAAATCATTTGGCAGCCGTCTGTCCTCGAAACACACCATTTTTTTCAGAAAAAAGGAAGGACGGCTAGGGTTTGTAGTAGATGGAAAGGCTAGGGTTAGACATGGTGGTGGCTAGGGTTAGGGTTTGGGAAAGGGAGGGGGGTGCCGCTGGTGGTCGGGGGGTTCGGGGGGGGGGGTCGGCGAGGGCGGGGGGGGGGGGGGGGGGGGGGTGGTAGGCGCTGCTGGAGAGGGGGTAGGCGCTGCTGGTGGGGGGGGGGTCGGCTAGGGTGTGTCGGGGGGGGGGGGGGGGGGTTAGGCGCTGCTGGGGGGGGGTAGGCGCTGCTGGTGGGGGGAGGGGGTCGTCTAGGGTGTGTCGGGGGGGGGGGGGGGGGGGTCGGGGGGTTCGGCGAGGTAATGGAGTCGGCGAGGATGGGTCGGCTAAAAATTTTTTTTTTTTTGTGGGGAGAGAGAGAGAAAGAGTTATGGCCCTGATACCATGTAGAAAATAATAGTTGGATGATTTTATTGATGGACTACTTCACTACTTATAGGGAGTCTAGCTCCTCTACATACTACATATTCCGATGTGGGACTAAAAGTCCCTTATTGACTCTCAACAGGTACCAAAATCGATGACAAATGGCTCGTTAATATTTGGCACTTCCTTGTGATAAAGATCTCCAAGTTCAATAATGAATGGTTGGTTACTTTCTGTGCCTTCATCAATGGTACCAAGATCGATGACAAGTGGCTCACCGGTGTCATTGATACAATATTTTTTCTTTGTAGCCTTTCAGGTAGATGACCAGGAGTCCTTCATTGTCCGAATCGATTTCAGCTTTGTTATCCGCCTCATTAACGTTGTCTTCTCCAGCTTGTATTAGTTTATAAAGAAGCGCGTCTGAGAAATAAGCTTCCAAACTCTTGAAAGGATCCACATCGACAAACTCAGTTTTGACCACTCCAAGTTTGTCAATGTACTTGAAGAATTAATGAAAGGTAGATGGTACAATTACATTTTTGAGTATCAAGGACATTCCAGTAAGACGTTCTAGGACATCCCCACGCCAATGACGTAGCAAATGACTTTCATTTGGAGATCCTTGATGTGGCACTTCAAATGAATCTTCCCAAGTGGATGGCTGCAGCCATCATTGAAACTAAGGATTGTTGTATTCGTGACCGAGAGCTGATGCATTGGGATGTCCAATGTTTGCAGTAGGCTTCTGGTGATGATACTCAATGATGATCCTGAATTGATGTGCATCTGATCGACCTTGATTGTGCCAATATACCTAGTACAATACAGAGGACGATCATGCCTATTATTTTAAGCAATATTTCCTCTTTAGAGAATGTGATATTTGGCACTCATTGGTCCATATTTTGACAACGTGGACAACCTCCAGTTGGCGTAGACTCAGGCACATTTTTTATCAGATAATAATCTGCTAATAGAAGGGCTTCACAAAGAGCAACCTTGTTTCCTTCAAAAGTCATAGAAACTCGTAGACAGAGAGGCGAGCCAGAATATTAGCAAGCTACGCTAGAACATCGAAAGTGTAAGGCTCCCCAAGCCCCAATGAAATGTTCTTCCATAGGTGATCGCCAAATTTTATCTGCTTGGTTTTGTGCGCTGCTTGATGTACTGACGGACTGGCCGCTAGAAGCTCTGAAGGTTGTAATTCTTCAACAAGTAGTTGCTCATATATCTTCGAGTATGATTTGCCTGCTCTTGGGGTTCCAAGCAGAGCGATGTCCTTATCAATAGTAAGGACGTTCCCTTCATTTTCTGAATCTGTCACTCCATTGACGGGGAGATAATCCTGTTTATCCAAGAGGATAATGTTGCAAGACTTTTTATTTTCTTGTTGTCTGATTTAAAATTAGCCCAATATTTTTCTAGGAGAAGATCTAGATGTACCCATATTACTTCTCCCTTTTCGGTGGTCAGAGACACCAAATCACAACTCGACTGTTTTAGAGACAAGTTGATAAACCATAATTTTGCTACATATATAGGTACTACACTGTCATGCACCCGTTACTTGGAGGAGGAAGTCAACAAATTGAAAAGATATCAAATTGGAAGTAACTTTTTTCTGTTCGTTGCGGAGTGCGATAGCTTTCAAACAACTATTAGATCTTATCCTTTAACACATTGCACTTGTCGTAGCATGGTGCACGTACTGGTGATACTCACAATATTTTGGATCATTAGTACGCCCCACTTCCTCAGGACGCCTAGCCTCCGGGGGCTGTAGCTTATTCCCCTTCAGCAAAGTATGGATAGGCACAGTGTAATCTTCATTAAAAGTATGTGGTAGCCTTTGAACCCGTTGTTGCATTTACTGGTTCGGCGAAACATTGGTTGGGATTTCTACAACCATGGACTATTTGCCTCTGACCCTGGAATTGTTATTTTGTTGAGGGTGCATGTTGTCGTCAAAATTAACCATTTGGAAACCTAATTTATCGAGATTAGTAGGTTGCTCTTTCACAAATTTGGCACCGTCAATCATTGGTGCCCTGGTATCAAAAGGGTTTACACCAATGCAAAACTTGACCACCAACAAGAATTTGTTCTTGCATGTGTCAACAAGCATGGAATCGAGAATTCCCTGCAGACAATTCAGGGTTAATCGCCAGAAGCACTCAATGTATGCGCTGGTCGATTCCCCTTCATCATGCCTGGTATTGATAAGAGAGGACATGCTGAAGGTGGACTCTTTCTCATAAAACCGAGAACGGAAGGTCATTTTCAAATCATTCTAGTTTTTGATGGAGCCAGGTGGAAAACTGCGGAACCACTCGTAAGTTAGGCCTCGGAGATGAACAACATCTCCTTTAATGCATCATTTGTTGCGGTACCTAATGTCTAAGATTTTAAGTGGAAGAGGTGCTACCTTGGGGATATTAGCCCCTCATATGATACAAACGTAGGCTTTTTGTAATTGACGAGACTAACGGCCTCATCCCACTCGATCGGGTATGATAATCCTACCCTGGCCTTCTGAAGATTGTCCCATGTGAGCAAAGATTTGAACTTGGCTTCCAAATTCGTGATTGCATCTTATAGAGAAGTTTTCCCTCCAAGTGTATCGGGTTCAAGAGCGATGGACGGAACTAGGGTATCATGATTGCCCTTATTAGTAGTTGGTTATACTAGAGGCAGTGGAGCGACAATAGTGGAACTTTGTTGTACTACCACCGTCATCAGGAGAGCTCAAACTTCATCAGATTTTGTCTCCACTTTTTGCATATGACGACTAACATCCTCATTAGATCCGTCGTTCTGGGATGCTATACAAGATGATGAAATCCGCCTCTCAACGGAATGACTAGTGTCAGAGGATATATAAGCTGAACTAGCGTTGTCAGATTCAAAACCAGACTCCAGGTGTTGACTTTCACGTCCCAGAACCAGAATACTCTCAAATAGGGACGGACTACGTATACCAAAGTACTCTAGTACTCCGAAATAATGTATAAGCTGTATAGATGGGGGTTACTACTACAATTCAATAGGCAATCCTAGGTCATGATGAATACTAGATATCTCAATCATAGGCAGTAATCAAAGTACAAAAAGTATGATCATCATGAGTATAAAACCGTAAAGCGTCCCAAACTATCATATATGGATGATTATGAAGCTAGTAATACAAAATGAAGAACTGGCAAGACTAAGTCATACATGATCAATTATAGCTGTAGTCTAGAAAATATATAATTATTTCTAAGCCTGTAGGCCAAATGTCCAACGCGGGCTAAACACGTGCTCGGTGGCTAAACGTCTCAAAAGAATAAGTATAGATAAGAGTTGGTAAGAGAAAGAACACTCACTCAGGTATCCTGATACTCCGGATGGTTACCATCAAGTGGAAGGTCAAGAAGATCCTCGGGCTCCTTAACTCGATCTGGTTAAACAAAACCAGCAGGATCAGACCCACAATAGCAAGTATCACAAAGGAAGCTAAACTATGAACTAAAATCAGCATGCAAATTATAACAATACTAAAGTAAAGCAGTAAATGTAGGACAAGAATAATGTAAAAGTACCACAGTGTATATGAAAGAAAACTGAAAACATGTAAGAGAAAATATGTGAACATGTAAGGGTGAAACTGAGCATACAAGCATGTAATAAATCCGAACATGTAGGACAAGTAGTGAAGCCAAGCATGTAGCAGGGATAACAGCATGTACAGAAATAACAAGAGTCTTAAGTACAAAATAAGAAAAACTGGAGCAAGACTAGACTAGACTAGACAGGAATGGACTCCATCCATCAATCATGGCCAAGCAATAAGTACGGCTTGATAGCTAACTAGGGTTATTACAATCCTAATTACTAACATAAATAAGTTGAGAAATCCAATCCAGTTACCTGTCATGCAAACTACCCGACTTTTCCAGGTCAAAAAGGAAAAGAAATATATAGTGGATACATCATCCAGGAGACAAATGTATCCTAGGTATTGGTTGCAAACTCGGCAGTGTGCTGGAAGTATTCTCATCATGACAGATAGCTCCAAATTCTATGTACAGGAGTGGGGCCGGGACAAATAGCCTGCATATAACCAAAAAAAAATCTCCCCACCCAATGATCTAGATAATCAAACTAGTTATTAATCCTTAATATTTTCATTCAAAATTTCGGGTGTGGCATTTCGCAGAATCAATCCTAGACATGAGACATGCGAGAGTAGACTAGACAAGCAAAAAAGTACATTATAACAAGCCACAACAAGACATGACAATATCAGGACAGCAGTGCGCTACGACGAACCACTAAATTAATTTGGACATGTACTATAATCATGAGTATGCCATGACAGGCCACTCTCAGGTAAGCTAGACATGTACAGAAATTAGGAGTGTGCCATGACAAGCCACTATCAAGACAAGATTAAGTACCAGGACCAGACCGGCATAAGGACAAGATAGTAAACTAGGCATAGCATGTACAGTAAAGCAAAAATCAAGAAAGAATCAGGAAATCAATCAAAATCAGGAAGTAAATAACTTGTGTACTGGATCGGTATACCGGAGGTACATACCGGTACACCGGCAGTATACCAATTTTTATAGGCAACAACTCACAGTTAAATTCTATCTGCCGCACCGGTATACCGTCGGTATGGACCGGTACACCGTCGGTATGCCGAAAAGTGTCACAGCAGCTTTTCAACCAAAAAGAGGGCTCATAAACCTGTATTCTGTCGGTACACTCTGGTATACCGACGGTATGTCAATTTTGGCCGAGAAACATGATTAAAGACATGAAACAAGTCCCGAAAACCAAAAGTCGTTTCAAAAGTTGCTAAAATCAGTATAACCATAAAAATAATACTAGAGAAAGGTCGTGCATGGCCTGTATGCTAAGTCTCATGGAAGTCACTCCAGTATCGTTCCCGATACGGAGTTTCCTACTAAGTAAATATCAGGATTTTGTAGGAAATTAAAACCTAGCTCAGACCAAACTCCAAGATAGGCAAAATGACAATAATCATGAGAGAAACATAGTTAGTGAAGATCGTACTAAAAAATACTAGACTATCAAGACATTAAGAAAACAAAAACCACAAAAAAAATATAACACATTTAGTAGTTCGGTAAGATGTACTTGCCTAATAAAACTCTAAGCCTAACTCTTCAAATCCACAACCAAGATGAGTTCAAAAACCACACTCTAAGGTTAAGGCGTTAGTGCTTGAAGTTGGGGATGCTATCTTTTCTTTATAGAGGACACAATTTATGGAACATCATTGTTGTATCTCTTTAATGGTAAGCCTTGTGGCAAGTTTCAATGTATCGAGAGAGAATGTGTGTGTGTGTGTGTGTGTGTAGTGAAGTTGTTCTTTGGCTTCGAGCGGTTGTATTTCCACTGCAATATTATAAATAAAGAGAATCATCTTGTGTATCTTGTGTTTATTTGATTTTTCTGCTTATTTTCGCTGCAATGACTTGTATTCTGAGAGTTTTATCGACTTTGTTTCGGTCTGAACTTGTACAAGTGCAATTGAGACATGTACGACATCACATCTAGTAGCGATTTTTGGTCCCGTGAGATCGGGTCATGATAATTTCTAACCCTAATCCATAATAACAAGTCATAAGGAGATATTTCTCAAAAACTTGTAACTTTTAAAGAAGAGAAAGAGGTATTGGTGGTTATTCCGAAGGGAGATCATTTCGGGTGATTGTTCTCATCATCTCCATTCTTCGGTAACTGATTGTAATATATTTTTATTACTTTGAGTAGTTATGGAGATCTGGTTGGATCGATGGAGAAGTTTGTAGAGGGTATAATCTTCTAATTTATTAGTGAAGGCTTTTCCAATCTTGGACTCCGATCGTCACGTGATTTTTTTTTGCAAAGGTTTTCCATGTCTCAAATTGTCTATGTTTGCATTTGCCATTTCTGTGTAATTTTGACAAGTTGGTTTTATGTGTTTTACTTCGGTTCTCTCACAGTCTCTTGGTTTGGGGGAACGGTTTTCGCATTTCGTTCCCAACAGAAAAGAGTTTTAATAAGGCTATTAGGTCTTTGATCCACCTTTTCATGCGGGAGCATATAGTCTTTCATACCTCCGCATATGCGAGTGCTATTACAATTATGTTGACCTGAACGTTCATCCAATTTTGAATCACCAAGATCCTTGAGCGAATCCTTGCACAAGTAACTCTACTTCCACACAAATGTCCCATCACCCTTAGAAAGAAGAGACTCTTTCTTTGTCAAAAACCTACATAACATGCCTCCTCGAGCGAGCTATACAATCCTTTGGGCCCACGTTCCTCAAATATTCCCTTTTCGGTACCTCTTGCACAATCTCTATGCCACAGATCTCATGTATGTCCTTCACGACACAATAAAGGTTATCCTTCTTTGATAATTAATCCTCTCACTATGGGATCCTAATTTTGTCCTCCTTGACACGATCGAGATCGTCCATCTCCAACTTGAACCCCTTGACCAAACCTTGCTCCATGTCTTTGAGACCATCCATATTCTTTAATTTCTGCACCACGGGGCCTCAGCTATGTCCTCCTTAACACGATAATGGTTGCACCTCTTCTGCACGCATATCTTATCGCCTTTGTGTCCTTGTAGTCTATGACATGCTTCTCCTTGCTTGGTTCCAGCTCGATAACATGATCTGCCTCCCTCCATGGAAGTGTCTCCTGAGGAAACTCCTTTGCAACACCTTAGGTCACGCTCAGAAGATCTTCCTCCATGAAGTTCTCATTTATCTCAAGCACCACCAAGTAAATCGTCTCCCCTTTGTTGCCTTCCTCAAGCTGAATGTGGAGATAGTTTTGTCTTTGATGGTTCGCCTCATAGAACAGTTACCAAGCACGATATGCCTTTCTCCATGAAGTTGACGACTCCCAAGTATGACATTAGCTTTTCCAGAATCAAGAAATATATGTTAAGTATCATCTCGAAGCCGTCCAAAGATGGAGCAATAAAATTGGCAACACTCAACCAATGCCCCACCTCTGCACAAACTCCCTTGTCTACCACCTACACGAGACACCCATTAAATTGACCACCTTCCATTTGCTTGAATCATTCCCCGATGCTAGACTAAAGTGACAAATCTTTACGTCCAATATAAAATTGTGAGTTGCTTCCTTATCAACCAACGCCCATGTGTGCTCATGACATTGATCCTCAGGTCAATGTACATGAGCTCCCTACTAGTAATTTTTGAAACTGTGGACTTGGCCTTAACGACATTGAGTAAGAGCAATGCTCCCATGTGTAATTCATACTCTTCTTCATCTTCCACCTCCCCGCTTTAGACATTATTCACTCGCTTGCTCTGATTTTGGCACTTCCGAGCATAGTGATGTTTTCCATAAATGTAGCAAAAAACTATACATTAAGGTTGGGACTTCTGTTACTTCTTCATCTCCAATGAAGCCTACTTAGAAGAGCTCTCCTTCTCACCCCCACCATTCTTCTTAGTAGTCTTCGGTTTGGCCTTGGATTTATTTTCATTCCATAACGAGCCTCACGGCCACTGCTACGACGACATTTAAGTTTCGCATCCTCGATGAGTTGCAATTCTTAAGCCACCATGGTTGAAGTCCATGTATCGAGGAAGAAGAATAAATGATCTTCTCCCATATTAGATACCTCGAGCATCAAAAGTCTAAACTCTATAATATACTTTTTGATCGATCCATTGTGCTTGATTTGCCACAAGCTCCGCCTAGATGCGAACTCCACATTTTCCATATAGAACTGTGACTTGATCTCTTTTTTGAGATCCTCCTAAGTCTTGATTGAGTATAGAGCCTTCTCTATCTCGGTGCACCATCCCGCCACCATGACATTACATGAAGTAGAGCAACATGGTGTTTACCCTTATTGGACTCGTCCTAAATGTGAAACTCCTTGAAGTATAACTCCCTATTTCATAAGAATTTCTCCACCTCTTTAACATCTCACACCCAATTGAGGGGTTTCGGCTAGGGGATTTTCTTTCTCGGTGCCTCTTTACTTAAAGGTACAATATCATTTGCAATGGCCTTCTCAAAAATGAAAACTTTGGTATTGGGTTCTCTGTAACTCTCAACCAAGGTCTTCAACGCCTCGTAGATTTGGAACTCTCTACGCAAATCCTCAATCTCTATATGTTGTTCCTTGAGCTCCTCCTCAAGTATGGATCAGATGTCTTGGATTTGCTTCCAGAATATTGACATGGACGAGGTGACGTCATCACGCTCCAGACATTCCCATAACTCCTCTATCATCGTGTTAATTATTCTGCTCCACATAGCCCATGTGCATCTCTATGTCCATCCAACCCTCATCCAAGATCTCGAGGCATTCTGCAAGGTTGGCAAGGGTACGTTCCGTCGTAGGCTCCTTTCTCTTGACCCTCTTGTTGGCCTTGGTGTTCCTCTCTTTAGGCGACTTGGACTTCTCTTGGACGTCCTCGGTTGTCAATATGGCACCAACCCAACATGGCTATGATATCAACTGTCACAAATCTAGTGTTTTTTTTTCCTACGTCTTGCTTCCTACAGTGCACGAACTTCCTCCTTGAAGATCCATGCAAGTCTTTCCTCCAAGACTTAGCTTGATCGCTAGGGAGACAGAATGATAAAATATGGGACAAAAGAGAAAGATATTACATTGATAAACTTAACTACGGTACAGAAGATTATAATATTTGGTTTGGATGATGAGAAACAAATCAGCTTCCCCTCCAGAATTTAATGTTAACCATGGTCAGATGTGAACCTAATTCCGATAATTTGGGTTTGTGTACGCGTAAAAACGCATAGGAAAGGGCTGTCAGGTGTATTTCACCTATAAATGGGGGTAATAGACATCCAGAATTAATAACATGCATACACATAGCTAGGGAAGGGGGTTCAAAGTAGCTATCAAGAGATCTAGACTCAGTTACATTAGATTCGCAACTGGCTAGAGACCAAACAAGTGCTTCAAAGGAGAGTTAAAGGAGTGTGCGTTAGTAAGGATTTAGACGCATGTGTATCAAAACTGGAGGTGTGAGATCATCAAGGGCCAGTTATGTTTCATGGGCTTGGAAAATTACGGAAAATTATTCAGTGGGTCGCGCTCACCACATGGCAGAGGTAGTCATTTACTCTCCATCAATAGTGTCATAATATACCAGAAAATAGTGACAGTGGAAGAGTGGACTAGAGTGAAATATAACTTGGGATACACTACTTCTGAAACCGAGCTACCATGTGTCACCCCTATTGGCCGGAGCAAAACCAATGGCGCTGGTCCTACTGCTAACGTAGGCAAATAAAATCTGACCAATCAGAACCAGACATGTGGCTCTTGATTTCAGATGCGATTCACTCCGTGGTCTGTATAGAAGTGCTCTTAAAATCCAACCAATCAGAACCGAACATGTGGTCCTTGATTTCGGATGCGATTCACCTCGTAATCTGTATAGAAGTGCTCTTTTTATATTCAATTGTTTTTGGTTGGTGCGAAAAAAAGAAAAAAAAAACCTGTGAATTCTTGATATCTGAAGTTACATTCATATATATCGAGAACATAATTAAACCCTCAATGCAATATATTCCACATGTAGCTGAAAAGGGTTTTCAACTTTTGTAGGTCGGACGACTGCAGAGGGTCGCACGACCCCGAGCGAGAACACTTGTGCGGTCGCCCGTTGGGGTTGAAGTTCGACGAGAAGACCCGCAATCTTTACATAGCAGACGCATATTTGGGGCTGCTAATGGTTGGCCCCAATGAGAAGTTCGCAACACCCATCCAAACACAAGCAGAAGGAAATCCTTTCAAGTTCACCAACAGTTTGGACATAGACCAGGACAACGGAATCATCTATTTCACTGACAGCAGCACACGTTTTCAAAGGAGGTTGGTACACAACAAATAAATTCACAACTTCTCCCTATTATATATACAATCGTGCTATAATATGGCTAGGGAGAGGAGGGTGGTGGCTCGCGCGAGTACTGCACGAGTGATAGGTACTTTTTGTTATATATACCAAGTACTAAGTACTTTTTCCGTGCGTGCAGAGACTACATGTCTGCAGTCATAGCCCGCGATAACACTGGAAGGTTGATGAAGTATGATGTACGTAAGAAAGAGGTGCAAGTCCTACTGAGAGGCCTATATTTCCCTAATGGTGTACTGTTAGGTCAAGATGGCTCCTACGTCCTCGTTGCAGAGACCATCACTTGCAGGATCCTGAAGTACTGGCTCCGGCCACCGAAGGCCGGAGCGGTCGAAGTTCTCGTTCGGCTCCCTGGGTTTCCTGACAACATCAAGCGCAGCCCGAGAGGAGGGTTCTGGGTGGCGATGCACTCGAGGAGGGGGAAGCCCTTGGAGTACTTCCTCAGGTCCCTTCTTCCTCCTCTTCGGCTAGGGGAACTCCTCGTTCGGCTGCCGTTCGGTCTCGACAGGATTCCGTCCCTTGTCAGCGGGAGGATCGCGAGATCCTTGGCCATGAGAGTGAGCGAAGAGGACGGGGAGGTTATGGAGGTCATGGAGGAAGGGTTCGGCAACAAGACAGTGAGGATGATAATTAGCGAGGTCCAGGAGCGCAACGGGACGTTGTGGATTGGTTCTGTGGTGAAGCCTTTTGTTGCTGTTTACAAGCTTTTAGAGTATGCCAATATGTAAACCTCTCCCACTTGTGCAGCTTCCTTTGTCATTACTAATGAAGGAAGCACCACAAACGAACATCATCCTTAAGTGTGTTAGGAGGACATCACATAATTTGTTAGGGAGCATCACTATTTCAAACATTCGTTTCCTTTTCCTCTTTCTCGGGGTGGATCTAGCATATAGCTGGGGCGGTTCTGTGATGATATTCTAGTATTATACATATATAAAAAGAAAAATAAAATTATATATATATATATATATATATATATATATATATATATATATATATATATATATATATATATGAAAACAAAAAATACCTAAAGGAAGTAGTACAATTACTACTTCTACTTAGTCTACATAGATTGATTGTTTTGGCAAAAAAATCATCAAAAATGGACAAATTGAACTACAACAACATATAATACAAATATTAAAGAATCAAAGATCAAACAATTTATTTAGTAATATAACATATTACCAAAAAGGTCCAAGCCAGTCTGATAAAAAATATATGAAAAGGCCTACTATAATATTTTCATAAAAAAACAATATATAAGGCCCTACTCATGGCCCAAACAATTACTAATTAAAACTTTTTTTTTTGAATCAGGTAAATTGTTTCTGGAATCGTTCCCACTGGGATTCGAACTCCTGACCACTCGGGCCGCATGCATCTCTCTTAACATCAACATTTATTTAAGAGCCCATCGTAAGGTCCAATTTATTAATGGGCCAAATTCTCCAGCCATTTAATAGTGGCCCAAAAAAAAAAACATCAACAATATAATCCAGAGCCCAATATAAATCAGCCTTCTAATGTTATAAAAATAAAATAGGAAGAGAGAGGAAAAATGGATCGAGAGAAAAGAAGGTGATCGAAAGAGAGAAAGGTACCGGACTCGAGTGGCTCATGTGGTTACCGAAAGGAGATATAAGACCTTGGCTGTGTGGCGGAAGATCAGTGGATCGAGTCATCGAAGTGATGGAACTGGGGATTCCCAGGACCCTTCCTTTGGTGTGCGCATTGATCATAGAAAGTTAAACAGATCTAATACGTGTTCTAACCCTTCATAGGCGGAAACTAGGGTTCACGAGTTATACCTGCGGCGAAAAGGAGACAAGTAATTCCTGGCAATCTCGAGCGGACGATCCCAAGATCTTCTGCACGTATTCCTTCCTCGAGTTGGACGTCGTGTGGGCGACGATCTCCCAACCTTTTCTTCTCCTTGGCAGCCCTCTCTTTCTCTCCTTACGTGGATCACGAATTTAGCGAAAATTTCAGATTTTTGATCAGTAATCTGGCGGCCAGAGAATAGAGGATATATATAGGCTACGGCAGGGACCATGAGGAGAAATTAGGATTAGGCCCCGTAACAATGGATATCCCGTGTTCAGTCCGAACACATAATCCAGGCCCATTAACAATAGCTCGGTCCACTAATGAGCTATTGTTGCACTACCTCTCTAATCCCAAATTATGTTTGTGGGCTCCTTTTATTATATGCTCGTTTGGCTCCCCATGTTAAGATATCGTATGTCCGTCGATCAAATTAAGTTACTGACAACTATATTGATTCGACATCTTTTATCCTTAAGTAGTACTGCTCAACTTTATTTGTCATGTCAGATATAATCTACCTGTAGGGTTTACATGACAATCCTTATGAGCTCCTTAAGAGGACATCATCAACCCGATGTATCGGGACATGGATTCCATTTATAATCAACAGCCCATCATACATACAATATTATTACCCAATTCATAGAAGTTGTTGATCCATAATGAATCTCACTCTTTTATGAGTCAAAGTAATGCACATGCATATACATGTCCGTTATTATATCCGGATTAAGAGCACAAGCAACCATAATAACAGAGGTGTTTGTTCTCTTATGTAGTCAGTACAAAGAGAACAACCTCAAGTGGTCCTGTTCAATACACACAAAGTGTACTAGTGTAAACCTATAGTCAAGATAGACTAATACCAGATTACACTACAACCTTTCCAATAGATTGTCCAAGTCCATCTAGGTTGTGAACTATTTATATACTCCATAGGAAACTGATGATATGATCTTCTGTGTGACACCACACACCATATTATTTACAATATAGAATATCAGACATTTGCATTAACAATTGCAACAAATACAATATGCAAATATTTGCCCATATGATTCTTATTCAAAATTTAAGGAAATAAGGTTACTACAAAAGTGATACTTTTAGTATATAACCCTAACTGGAAGCATATTATTTCTTCCATTTATTTGGTGGGAGTTGGGGAGCTCGACGGTGGCAGGGAACTTCGGCCGTCGCTGGCAGTCGCTTGATTGGAGTTCGGTGCTGGGTCACGGCGTTTGGGCGTCGGAGAGAGGCGGTCGTACTGGAAGTATGGGATCATTTGGAAGCCGGGGTCGAGGTGGTCGGACTGGTGTGGCTGCGGTGGTGAGTGGGGGACTGGGGATTACAAGAGGAGGTGGGGCTGCGCAGTGTGATGGCACACGACGAGACGGCTAAGCGCTGGGTGGAGGAGACAACCGGGGTCGGGGCTCGGCTGGGACAGAGTTGGTAGTGGAGTGGCAGTCGTGGGCTGGGGAGTCCTGATCGATGGCTAGGCGGAGCGGGAGGGTGGTAGTGGTGGTGGTGATGACAAGAATGAGGAGTTGTGGTTAGGAAATATGGTGCTGGTGTTCGAGTAGGTGGTTGCAGAGGTGTTGTGGAGGTGCGGGTGGCGGTGGCGAGGGCAGGGAGGAGCGGCTGTGGCCAGCAATGCTCTGACGAGGAGAGTGGTTGTGGTAGGGGAGCGTGGAGAACTCCGACGAGGCGCGGGGATGGTGAACAGGGGAAGATCCAAGTGACCGGTCGGGTAGGCTGTAGCCCATTCGATTTTTTTTACTACATTTATATATTTAGCTCACACAAATCAAAAATAACAAAGTCCAAGAAGATTCAGCCCACCCAATGATGGTCAGGCTGTAACTCTGGACTCTCTCTCTCTCTCTCTCCTCTCTCTCTCTCTCTCTCTCTTAATAGTTGCAGTCTAGGGAAGCTCTCTGGACTCTCTCTCTCTCTCTCTCTCTCTCTCTTAATAGTTGCAGTCTGGGGATTAGACCATCTCCAATGGTGGTTTCTAAAATTGAGTTATTATCCTACTTGGCATTGTACTTTAAGGAGATTTCTATCCTAGTTGGAAGAGTTTCCATATAGAAATTGTAGAGTCGTAGACATACAAAAATGCTCTCCATTGGTTCTCCATTTATATCCTATGTGTCACATAGTAAAAGGAACAATTTAATGGTGTGGGGCCCAATAATAATTGTCATGAGAGATAGGAGAATTTTTTTTAGAGTTTCTACATGTAGAAACCCTCTTAGAAAGTTCTCATCCTACATCAGTGCCGCCTAGATAGAAATGGTGATAGAAATCACCATTGGGAGAAGTTTTTTCTAAAATGGATTTCTTCTATAGAAATTGCACTCTCCGTTCCCAGAATACGTATTTTAATACGTGTACTGCTTGAATGTATTTATTTAATATTTATCATGCTTTTGTTCTGTATTTAATTTCTTTAATTTTTTGCTAATTATTTTTTTGTATTTTATTTTCGGCTCTTGGGTTCGGCGGCTCTTGGGTTCGGCTTGGTTCGGTTTGTTTTCGAATTTTGATGGTTCATCATGAATCGAAACCAACTCCCCACCTGCCACATCTTTATTTAAAGTCCCAACCCTTTCTCTCTCTTCATTACTTTTCCTTCTCATTTACTCTTCTTCTTCCTCATAACTCTCTCCACCTACCAAATCCATAGGCAAGTACATCTTGCTCCACATGAGAACCCATATTTTTATGGTTCATTTATCTTCCTCTCGTGATTATAACATAATTTAGAACTTGTCATTTTTCATTTGGAAGTTCCGTTTTTAGTAGATCTAGAAATTGCCATTTTCGGATCTTGTGGGTTTGATATATTAAACTTCTTTGTTTTCAAGTTTTGATCGTTCCAGGCTGTTGAGATTCGTTATATACGACATTCTGACCCATGAAAGTTCCATTTTTGCTTGGAATGAAGGTTCCATGGAATTTGGAGTTCGGAAGGAGTTTTACGCTCATGTTATACGTGCTCGCGTAAGCATTAACTTTACGCCCACGTTTTTACGTGCTCGTGTAGTATAAAGCTCTACGTCCACAATCATTCATGTCAGCGTGAATCTGTTTTACGTAAGTCGACTTGGCTTGGCGTATTACTCTTTACGCGTATTCATTCGTGCGTAAACTTGACTCTTTACGCGTGCAACCTTTACGCGTGGCTCAACTCTTTACGCGTACAATGTTTCACGCGTAACATTATTCTTTATGAGTACAGTGTTTCATGCGTAACTTTATTCTTTTACGCGTACAAGTCTTACGCGTAATCCTGTTCTTTACGCGTAGCTCTGTTTTACGCATACTCCTTGTCTTGGCATAATTCCTTTACGCGATTTTGGTTTACGCATAATATTATTCTTTTACGCGTACGAGTTTACATGTAACGTTACTTCTTTACGCGTACTTTATTTACGTACGTATTTGCCTTAGCGTAAAGCTTGGCGTAAACCGGTGGCCTTAGGATATATAAAGCTTTGGCGTAGACTAGTCATGGTTTAGATTAGCCTTGGCGTAATCCAACCTCGGTGTTCCTATTGCTCTATACTTTATTTACTTTATGTCACACCCCAGAACCAGAACACTGGAAAGCGGGGGCAGACATAGCCAGCTACGTATAATAAAATGGGATCCACTCACTATACGGTCACGGCTGTCTAGATATATGAGGGTTTATCTACAAGCCATCAGTCTCTTATGGTCAAGAATAAGCCTAGTGTCTCAATCACAAACAAGCAATTAAAGGTTATAAGATGTAAGATCACCAAATATACAATAGTCAGGCATCCCAAATATTACATATTCAGCTGATCATGAAGCTAGTCGTTACAAAATGTGAGGACTAGCAAGAGTTTTAGTCAAATAACCCACTCGTTGCCAGGATTCCTTCTAGTGGTCACCATCTGGCTGAAAAGTCGGTAGATCCTCGGAAGCTGCTCCGGTATCTGACCATACAAAACCAGCTGGGTCAGACCCCAGAAAGAGCAAGTGACACAAAGGAGACTTCACTTAAGAACTAAAACCAGCACATCAGAAAATATATATATTAAAGCAGTTAAAAGAACTTGAAGTAAAAGAATAAAAATAGTCATAATGGAGTACGAGGAAACCATTCAAGTAGCCAGGTCACAACCCTTAAACCAAACAAGGACCGGAGTTGTAACACTTCACCCGAATAGAACTCCGTCTCCGATTTTGTTGGTAAGTTAAAACATAACAAGCATGACAGGCGATATACGATGAGATAACCGTGGGACTATTCAGATAACCAGGTTACAACCCGTAAACCAAACAAGGACCGGGGTTGTAACCCTTCACCTGAACAGAACTTGGTTTCTTCCACCATTTATCGGCAAGATAAAATAAGAAAACAGGTCATGTAACAATCTTGTACAGGATCAAGATAAGACTAAACAGGTTATACCTCATCCAATCAATCATGGCCAAGCAATAAGTACGGCTTGATACTTTAACTAACTAGGGTTATCACAGGCCTAGTTACTAGCAAGATGCAGCAACATTATTCCATAGCCACAAGCCCTGCAGACCATCCAGGTTATCCATGTCGAATATTAGTACAATAAGGGTGCAACACATGACAGTGTGCTGGAAATGTACCCTACTCGACGGCAGGCTACAGATCCCAAGTGGGGCGCCCAGGTAACGGGATTGCATGTAGCTGGGGAAATCTCTTCATGACTACTGGATTATTCTAGTTATTAGCCTTAACCATTTATAGTAGGTACCCCTGACCATGGTACTCAGGGATCCCTGTCCTAGACATGATGCAAGACAATACTGGTTCATTTATACAAGCACAAACGTCCACGGTGTCCAGGCCATTCAATCTTGTCGTGTCATGTTAGCCGTCGCAACAGCATTTCGAGAATTATCATGTCAGGTTTTCTTGTCAAGAGTGCGCCACGGTGGGCCACTATCATGTCATTATCATTATTACTTATTCAAGAGTGCGCCACGACGGGCCACTATCAAGTCATTATTATTCATCTTGTTACCAATCTGGAGTGCACCACAACGGGTCACTATCGTGTTAAGTAATTCATTATTTAAGAAATAACAAACTATTAAGTGGGTCGTCGCAATTCAGGCCAGAATAGAAAATGTACACTGTGATTATAAGCCCCATATTAAGATGAAAGAACTTGCAATAAAATAATTAAATAACATATCCTTGAAGCCAAGGAAAAGATTTACAACTTTCATGTTGGAAGTAGGAAGAAATTCTGACCACAATTCAGACAAATAAAATATTTAAACAATCAAAGTGGACCCCATACGGCCAAGAGTGGGTGGGGTCCCATGCGGCCAGAAAATAACTGAAGGGGCCATACGGCCAGTAAGAAATATTCATGCAACCAGAAAAGACAAGGAGAGAGGAACCCGCAATAAATGCAAGCTTCCACTCAAGCAAAAGAAAAGGACACGTGGCCACTCAAGTACTGGGGCCATGTGGCCTAAAATTACATGGATACAAACCTTATGGGACCCTATTACAATTAATGCTTCATACTACTAAGGCCAGCACACCATGGTGTATGCGGCAAAATATGGCACGTGGCCACTCAAACAATGCATGCGGCCAAGAATAATTGCACACGCGGTCAAAAGCAATAAAGTATATACGGCCACACAAATAATTGCCATGCAGCAAATCAGCAAACAAGGGCCATGTGGCCAAAAATATGCATGCAGCAGCTAGTGCAATGCATGCGGCAACAATTGAAATACCAAGCAATTTTACATGCAAGCTAAATGCCATGCGGCCAAAACGAATCTTCAATGCGGCCAATAAAATAGTTATGGCCATGCAACTAACAAATGGCATTAACGCCATGCTGGCACTAAAGCATGAAAGCCATGCTAATATATTAATGATGCATGCAAAGCTTAAAGCATGCAAAGCTAAGCATTTGCTAAGGCATGCAAGCTACTCCAGGCCATGCGGCCTAAAGTGGTTAATGGCCATTTCGGCCATGAAGGTTTAAGGCCACGCGGCAAGCTACTAAATCAAAGGCCATGCGGACAATAAAATAATAAATGGCATGCGGCCAACCAAATATTTTGGTCATGCGGCCCACTAAATAGTTAATGCTGCTATGCTAAAAATGCATGCGGCCAACTCAAATTAATTGGCCATGCAAAATGCAAGCTCTCCAACAGAGGAGATGGCCATGAAATTGCCATGGCGACCATGCTCTACCAACATCTACAATATGAACCAAAACCCAGACTTTCATGGGTCAAATTTGGGTAAAAATAAAATTCTCTACAACATGGAACCATCAACTAGCAAAAATATGCAAGTTGTTAGATCAGAATTCATGGAAACCGAAAATACCACAAAATTAGATCTACAAGAATTTAACCACAGAAATAAAAAATACTAAGTACTAAAGTGGGTTAGAGACACATGAGAAAAACAATAAAACAATAAAAATGGAGTTCTCCCATGAAGCATGATGCACTTGCCTAAGCTCTCCACTCTCTCATGTTGGTGGAGAAGTAATGATGGGGAAGAAGAAAGTTAATATGGAGAGAGAAATGTTTGGTAGTGTAGAAGCATGGAATTTCAGAACCAGAAAGTCTATGCGCCAGACTACATGCGTCAAAGCTTGGACAAAGTGCTTCACATCAAAAAAAGCAACAAATATAGACATTGAAAGAGGACTTTTTATTTAACATATAAAAGTCTATTACATGTCTAAGAAAGACTGTACAAAAGAGAATTTCTACAAATAAAAGATCCTAAGTCTACAGCCAGCAGTTAATATGCGCCCTCAGCCAGGCGCATCCCAACATGCACCCTCAGTAAGGCGCATCCCATCATGCGCCCTCAGCAAGGCGCATCCTTTTCAGCAGCTCAGTTATGTGCACCTTCAGTTACGTGCATCCTTTGGGCAGCTCGGTTATGTGCATCCCTTCAGCAGCCCAGTTATGTGCCGCTCTTCCAGCCAGGCTCACCTGATAAATGCTTCAACTAATGAAGCATTTATTGAGCAGAACGAGGGTGGCAATCAACCCTCTAGCCAAGGAAGAAAAAAGAACCACAAGCCAACCTGTGGCCAGGGAAGGCTTCGAAAGAGCCTCCAAAGCCAAAGGAAGACCGTGATCGAAACCGCGGCCAAAGGAGCAGCTTTCAACACAACCAGAATGGGCTACACCCATTTTGAAGGAAAAAAGAGTCACCAAATCCGTAGCACCGCAATCCCGATTTACGGCTCTTCCCGCAGAACGAAGACGAGGCCCGGGCATCCTTATCTTTGGATGCAACAGGCACCTTCCGCCTGCCTCGGAAGCCCTCGACTCCGACTTTTGGATGTAACAGTCACCTTTAAGTGCATCAATAAAGACATTGCGTCGCATCTTCACCCTCGGGAGCATCTCGTCAACAGAATGTATTCGAGTAAACGAGTTCATGTCGGAAAGATGTGAGAGAACGAGAGGCCAACCCTCTCTCCATACCACTATTTATAGGTCGGACAAATCAAACCCATGCGCCAAGTGGATGGCTCTCCGAATTTTGTACAATAAATTTGCATTAAATGGATGAATCGGACGCTTCGAATTCAGCCAAGTCAAAATGGCTATTTAAAGCACTCGAAGAATGTAACAGTTGTACCATCAAAGACGTCTCATGAAGCGGATGCGTCGGCCAGACCGCGCATCACACAGATGCGCCCTTTAACATCAAGCGCATCACACAGACGTGCCCTTCAGTACCAAGAGCATCACAGGGGATGTGCCCCCATGCGTCCCCATGCGCCTAGTGGAACGCCAACCGCCGTGCCCACTCAGCTGTCCATCGAATGTCACAAACATTAAATGCTGAACTGATAGAGTTGGCAGCACGCCTCCCAAAGTCTGAACAGTCGGCGGCTTTTTCAGAAGACGAAGCATCGCCAACGTCGGCATCATTATTACTCCCCTCCGACGGCTACTGTCACGTGGCCACCCAACCATCTCGCATGCGCCTCTGCGGCCATGCGCCCAAATCTGCATACGCCTCAAAAGCTGTGCATTTCAGACTTTTTACTGATCCCTAAAGACAGAAGGAAAGTTACTGTTACAACTCTGCATGCGCCTCAAAAGCCATGCTCCCCAGACTTCTCCCTGATCCCAAAAGACAGGAGTAAAGTCACTACTGAAGCTCTGCATGCGCCTCAAAAGCCATGCGCCCAGAATGGTTCGTGACTCCTAAAGGTTACGAGCCAAAGTCTCCTCATGCGCCCAATCCTTAGCGCATCTTACCAGATCATTCCCCTCACCAAATTCGAGATCTCCAAACCATGGGTCGACGATACGTGTCCTTTGACTCAACTCATCCAAGATCTCAGCAACAGAAAGATCTTCTTCTCCGCTACGTGCCAGTTCACAACAGCAACATAAAGAAGTCAACCCCTTCGATCAGGGCGCATCGTCCATGCGCCTCCATCAGCAATCAACACGTGGCGTCTCCGCGTACAGGCGCATCCTACATATGCGCGCATGAGCAGCCAGCCTGCAAAACTATAAATAGAGGGATCATTTCCTTCTTTTACACACACACGGACCAACCTACGTACATACATATCAACCTCCACAGCGAACAGACAGAGACTTCGCACCACCAGAGAGGCAGATACAGACACTCAACGTCTTCCTCCTCTCAGCAAGCTCCAGCACCCAGAGCAATCCAGACCTTCAGAGAACCGATAACCGTCGTCAGATCGTCAACGGAGTCAACGCATTACCACTCACTCCATTGGCACAAGAAACCCAGATTAAACAAAAGTGTACTCCGAGGACTACGTTAAAGTCCTATATTATAACACTGTTCTGTTTGTATTGAAATTTGCAATCAAAGAATTTTAATGGCAAACAAGCTGGCGACTCTGCTGGGGACATCTTTCTCCTCCAACGAGAAAGCTGTGTCACAATCCGACGACGTGAAGGTCGGCTCCTCCCACAAGACGCTAATCGTACGCCTCAATCAACAGGCGTATAAGGAGTTCATATCTGAAGACAGTGCGAGTCCTTCGAAGCGGCTGCCAAAACCGAAGAAGACCCGCCGAGTCTGGGTGCGTAAGGTCGACGCCTCGGGTACCACCACTGAAGGGGAAGCGCCAATCCAGCCTTCCCTTCCTGCTGACGTCCTCAGCAACCAAGATACGCCCGCTGGTGCAGCGCATCTCTCGAGAAAACGTGCGGCTAACCACGTTCCCCAGCCATCTCCCTCTCAGGCGAGGAAGATGCGTCGACGGAGCAGGGGTACAGCCAATGCCCCGCGCATCACCTCTGATGCGCCACAGAAGATCTCTGTCTTTGACAGACTCACTCGCTGTAGTGGCGAGGAGAATTTGGATTTTGAGTACTACGTGCCCCAGCGGCCTGGTACGAAGAAGTCCAAGACAGCACGGGCCATGCGCCCCAAACGTGCCATGCCAGCAACAAGCCAGAAGCATGCGCTCACAATCACGCGCGCTGCTGATGGTAAGTTGTACAAGGTCGACTCGAGTGCTGCGGCGCCAAGAACGAGCCGACCTTCAAAGTCCTTGTCTCACTTGGGCGCATCTACTGCGTGCACAACCAAGTCGAGCAAGGCAAATCCAGTGGTCTTGAACTCCTGCGCCTCCTCCGGTTGTGCGTTTAAGGTCCGTTCAAGTCACTCCAAATGCTGTGGTTCCTCCACTACTGATCGGGATGCCTGTTTGGTATTAGATCAGGGGGCGCAGCACTCACTTGACCACCCCGGCGCTTGGCCTTGCCATGCGCCTGAAGGGGGTACGAAGGTGGCACTCTCCTCCAACGATCTGCGTATCGTGATTACTCTCAAGCGCCGATCAGGAGAGTTGACTGACAAGCACGATGCGCCTCTCACGGGGCATACTTGTGTTTTGGTCACCATCAACTGCTCTTGCAAAGTGGCAGTCCCACCAAGGCAGTCGGTTTTCCAGCGGCTGCAATTATCAATACCTCTCCGACGTCGCCTCGGGAAGAAGGTGTCAATAGAAGAGAAACCAACGGTTGCTTCATGCAACGTGATCTCTAACTCCTCGTCAGTCCGAAAGACAACTGGCGGTCTCTCTTCCTCGTCCAAGAGCCAGCCGAGGAAAACCAAGACAGCTATCTCATCCTCCGGAGTGTTCGAAGGCACTCGAGTGAGGAAGAAGTTCTTAGAGGAAGCTGGGGGTAGTCAGACCCATGTTGAGCCTCCTTTCGAAGACGAGTGTGTCCAAAGCACACTTGGGGCAGATCCTCGAGGCAAAGTCAGCCTCCCAGAAGCCCCTGAAGACGAGGATATCCCCCAGAACATAGCTGGGGGTAGTCTAGCATCTGCGGACCCTAGTTCCGGAGACGAAGAGGCCCTTCAAGACGGAGCTGAGGGTAATCAGGCCCTTGCAGATGCGCCTGTGGTGAATGTTCTCCCGAACATAGCAGGGGGTAGCCCAGACGAAGCTCCAGGAGAGGCAACTCCCCTGCAAGGGAGTGAGGCCGAGAGTGAGGCCTCAACCCATCCATCCACTCCCGGCCGCGTCATGACAGTAAACGTGACTGAGGCTGATGTCGAGTCTGATGCGCCGCCAACGGACCTCGTCCAGCGCATAGATACTCTGGAGGGAGGACTCAAAACCCTCTCTACCTCCATGCAAACACTGATTTAGGCAGTATTTGAGATACGGTCAGCTTTGACCAGGACACCTTCTGCCGGTCCCGACCCAGGAGTCAATGGAGAATCGAGTGTGCCCCTTCAACGGGTATCCTCGGACGCAGGTCGCCAAGAAGCACCTCGGACGTCAGAGCCCTCAAATGCTCAACATTCGGTGATACCACCTTCTTCGACTCCCAGCTCCACGGAAGACGTGGTTGAGATGATCAGGGATCTGTACGAGCTCTTTGAGTCCAAGACGAGACAAGAGGAGCGCCAGAAAATGGGCATCCCCAGCCTTATCCCCTCGAGTGGAACAAGGTGGTTTATCCACCAAAGTATAAACCACAAACACTGACGTCGTACGACGGGAAGGACTCTCCTCGTCGCTACCTGACGTATTTCCAGTCTCAGACGAGACATCTTTCGAAGGAGGACGCGCTTCTTACCAGCATATTTGTTGGAGTACTGAAAGGAGTGGCGTACGACTGGTACTGCAGCCTTTCCGACAATTCAATATCTTCCTTCGATGACCTGACATGCCTCTTTCTCGACCGTTTCTACGATGGTGGGAAGGTCATGACAATGGCGTCCCTTATAGAGATACGCCAGAAGGAGAAGGAAACAGTTCGACTGTTCATCGAACGCTTCCGACAGGCCTGCTTCAGACTGCCCCTGGGCATGCCAGAACATGCGCTTCTCTCCTCCTACAGCATGAACATGCTGTCTGCAGTCAAGCACTGGTTCAACTCTACTACTCCTCCCGACTGGAGCTCCTTGATCATTGAAGCAGAAGTCGTGGAGAAGAAGGCAGCCAACGCTCGTCTTCTGGGAGTCAGTTTCCCTGCCTTCGAGGACAAGGGAAAATGACCTGCAACCAATAACCCCGGACGAGAAGCAAAGGGGAAGCAGGCATTGACTGTCAATGCCTCAAAAGGTGCATCAGCACCTACTCAGAAGCCTCCACTTGTACCAAGGTCGAAGGAGGTTTATTCGTTCAACGACGAAGCACCCTGCAGCTTTTTGAGATACTGAAGCAGGGCGACAAGATCAAGCTTCCGGGCCCTAAGTGTCCCGATGAGGTTGGAAAAGTGGACAACCCGAGGTACTGTCACTACCATCGGTTTGTCGGACACCCAACCAAGGACTGCTATGTCCTCAAGAATTACATCCAGCACATGATCAATGCGGATGTAATCTCCGTCGACTACGAAGAGAAGACGGTGTCAGCCAATGTGGTTAACTTACCACCAACCCATGACAACGTGAGCGAACTCACCCCACTCACCACATCTCGAGGAGAGATCCTGTAGGTTCACCCCGATCTCGTCTCCAAGGTGACTCAACCGGAGGTACGCCCTACCTCCAAGTCCAAAGGCAGGAAGATCAAGTCTTACCGCATGGTCTCTTCTTCAGCGGAAGAAGCACTTCCTGTGCAGACGCGTTCACAACAGAACGCCCAACCCGACGAAGCTGCTGTCGATGTGGTGCCTCCTGGCACCGTCCCTGCTGTCCAGGACGAGGGCCCGTCTAACCCCTCAGCAGCCAATAAACAGAAGCAGATAGAGGCTCGCTTCGATAGGCCTCTGCAAAAAGAGAATGCTTCGGGGCTAGCCAAGCCCCACAACTTCGACATACTGGCGCAACTCGCAAGTACTCCTGCCTGCCTATCTCTGTTCGAGCTCCTCCGTCTTTCCAAAGACTCCCGAGAAGCTCTCTGCGAAGCTCTGAAGGATGCTAAATCCTTTTTCAGTCAGGTCAAGCAGCCGGAAGATCTCCCGACTGTGTGCAAGCACTGTCACTGTACGGAGGAGATTATCCCCAATATAATCTTCACCCAACAGGACATGTTGCTCAAACACAATCGACACAACAGGCAGATGTATTACACAGGGTACATCGGTTCATTCAACGTGAAGCAGATTCAGATCGATCCGGGGTCTTCCCTCAACATCATCCCGAAGACGCTGCTCTCAACACTGGAGATCCCAATGTACCGACTGGCGCCCTCCAACACGACAATCAGTGGTTTCAACGCCAGCAAAAGTGAACCACTGGGCAAAATATGACTAAAGTGCCACATCGGTAACCTCAGAACTGAGGTCACTTGTTATGTCGTGGACGCTGAAGTCAACTAGCAACAACAGCGATGCTTCCGTCCGGACATCATGAAAGCCATCGATCAGAAGGTTGACAAACTCTTGACTAGCAGCTTCATCCGTGAAGAGCAACACCCAGATTGGATAGCCAACGTCGTCCCCGTCACCAAGAAGAATGGAAAGATACGAGTCTGCATCGACTTCAGAGACCTCAACTCTGCTTGCCCGAAGGACGAATTCTCGCTTCCAATCACCGACGTGATGATCGACAACACATGTGGCTTCGAGCGCATGTCTTTCATTGACGGGTATTCGGGCTACAACCAGATCAAGATGTTCCCCGATGACGTAAAACATACGTCATTCAGGACTCCAAAGGGCATTTTCTGCTACATAGTGATGCCCTACGGCTTAAAGAATGCTGGTGCGACATACCAACGTGCTTTGAGCACCATTTTCCGTCAGCATCTTTGTAAGACAGTCGAATGCTATGTCGACGATATCGCAGTCAAGAGCCGTCTCAAAGGAGAACACCTGTAAGACCTCAAGACAGTCTTCGACCTCATACGGGCGCATCAACTCAAGATGAACCCCGCTAAATCCTTCCTTAGGGTTTCGAGCGGAAAGTTCTTGGGCTTCATCATCACGGCGAAAGGCATTCATGTCGATCCCGAGAAGACCAAAGCAATTCTTGATATGGACCCTCCGAAGAATCTCCGAGAACTTCGAGGCCTACAGGGACGTCTGGCGTACATCCAGAGGTTTATAGCAAACATTTCTGTCAAATGTCAACCCTTCACCCAGCTCATGAAGAAGGGAGTCTCTTACGTCTGGACAGAGGAATGTCAAAAGGCTTTCGATGACATCAAAGCCTACCTGACGAGCCCTCCAGTTCTGGTGGCACCCGTCGCTGGCAAACCATTCCTACTCTACGTCCGTGCCATGGATCATTCCCTCGGTGCCCTGCTAGCTCAGAACAGCAACACAGGCTATGAGCAAGCAATCTACTACCTCAGTCGAACTCTGATCGGGGCCGAACACCGGTACAACCCCGTTGAAAAGGAGTGCTTGGCTCTGGTATTTGCCATCCAAAAGACTCGTCATTATGTCTCGGGCCAGACAATTCACGTCATTTCCCGAGTCAATCTGCTCAGGGTCCTCATGACGAAGCCAGGATCACTGAACTCCCGGCTAGCCACATGGGCGATCTTGCTAACGCCATACAACATGGTGTTCGTTCCACAGAAGGCTGTTAAGGGTCAAGCTCTGGCCAAATTTTTAGCTGCACACCCCATCCCAGAGTCCTCAAGACTCTATGAAGACATCCCGGATGAGGTCCAAGAATCAAACGTCACTGAAGAAGGCTCCGTCTTGCGGATGTTTTTCGATGGCGCTTCAAGAACAGGCCCCAAAGGCCAAATCATCGCAGGAGTGGGGGTGGTACTAGTCTCCCCCGATCAGCTGGTCATCCAGCATGCTTACTCCCTTTCGAAGCCGTGCTCCAACAACGTTGTCGAGTACAACACGCTCATTATGGGACTCCAGCTAGCACAACAGCTGGGGGTGAATCATCTGGAAGCCTACGGTGACTCAAAGCTCGTCGTAAATCAGATCAGAGGGCAATACGAGGTTCGCCATGAAGATTTGATCCCCTACCATAAAGTTGCATTGAACATCATTTCAACCTTCACCGGGTTCTTCATCGAACACGTACATCGTCTACAAAATCTAGAGGTCGATGCTCTGGCTGGCCTCGCAGCCTCTTTGGCAGCACCCCTCGGAACTCAACACTACGTCACGTTCGTGGGTCGAGACTTGGTCTGCCCTAAAAACAACCTGCGCTCACAAGTGGCTCACGCCGTGTCAACGGGTGCCGGTATTAACGTCCGAGATTGGAGATTTTCGTTCATCGACTTCGCTGTCTACGAAATTCTTCCAGAGGACCCGAAAGAAGCCGTCTCGGTCAGGAGACGCTCTCTTCGATTCTACTACGATACGGCTACTAAAATGCTGTACCGACGCTCCTACTATGGACTTTTCCTTCGATGTTTTTCTAACGAAGAAGCAGCCAAAGCCCTTTGAGAAGCTTATGATAGAACCTGCGGGGCCCATTAGCCCGGTCCTAAGTTGCAGGATCGACTGCGACGCATGGGCTATTACTGGCCAACCATGGCCGCTGACGCTGTTGAATATGCTAAGAAGTGCCATGCGTGCCAGCTTCACATAGACTTCATTCATACACCGTCCGAACCACTACATCCTACAGTCGCCTCTTGGCCCTTCGAAGCTTGGGGAATGGACATTGTGGGACCAATCACCCCTCCTTCATCGAGAGGATACCGCTTCATCCTAGCAATCACCGGCTACTTCTCCAAATGGGCAGAAGCAGTTCCTCTGGCAGAAGTAAAAAGCTCAGGGGTGATCAGCTTCATCAAGCACCACATCATCTACCGTTTCGGGGTACCCCGGAGGATCATCCACGATAATGGTCCTCAGTTCATCAGCCATGTCTTCAGCAGATTCTGTGACAAGAATCGTATTCAAAACGTGGCATCAACCGCCTACAATCCGGCAGCAAACGGAATAGCAGAGGCATTCAATAAAACTATTATCAGGCTACTCAAAAAGGTTGTGTCATCTAACAAACGCGACAGGGATGAAAAGCTTGGCGAATGCCTTTGGGCCTACCGCACAACGGTACGGACCCCGACAGGCAACACACCATTCTCCTTGGTCTACGGGAGCGAAGCGGTACTGCCTCTCGAGATTCAGATACTCTCACTCCGCGTAGCAATCACAAACCAACTCACAGAAGAAGACAATCAACGTCGTCGTCTGCGAAAACTGGAGGCACTTGACGAAAAGCGTCTTCTAGCTCAACAACGCATCGAACTCTACCAAGCCCGTATATCACAGGCTTTCAAAAAGAAGGTCAAGCAGAGGACTTTCCAAGTTGGCGACCTGGTTCTGGCATTCTGGAGGCCGATGGTGTTGACTCACAAAACACCAGGAAAGTTCGAGTCCAAATGGGAAGGACCTTTCATCATCGAGATGGTATACTCAAACGGTGCTTACCGTCTCGCCAAATCCAATGGGGACTTGTTCATGATGCCCATCAACGGCAAGTTCCTAAAGAAGTACTACTCTTGACATCTTTCAGACATGTGCTTCCACCAGGGGATCTGTGAACCCAATCATCAGGTCTCACAGACAATTCCCTTCCACAAAATCATACGCTTCCGGAACCCAGCTGTTCCGTGGCATCCTCTAGTAGAAGAACAACCACGTCCACATCACCTCTGAGTTGTTTCCCTATGCCCTACAAGGAAGAATCTTACACCCCGTAAGATTGTGCTATCCTTCATGTTTACCACGTCCATATTACCTCTGAGTAAACATCCCGTACAGACAACCCCCGCGTTGCCGTACATCGATCGCAGAACTTCTACGTCCACATTACCTCTGAGTAGTTCCGTACATCTCCCAGAGTCATTCCTACCACGTCCATAACACCTCTGAGTAGGAAGATTCTATCATTTGAACCCCATATTTGCCACGTCCACATTACCTCTGAGCAAATATATTGGGTCCTTCATACTTATTATCTGTATCTAAAACCAAGGTACGAAAAAGATAATAGGTCCACACAAGTCATCAAAGTTCATGACAAGCAAAAATGAACACATCACAGAAAATGGTGTACTTCTTTATTTCTAGAAAACGAGAGTAAAGGATTACACTATCCCCAGCAAGAGTTGCAAAAAAATACAAAAGACTACAAGCCCTAAATATCCCCAAGGTTGGCGGAAAGCTTTACAATTTGGCATTTCAAATCTGCCGCCCGAGTCTCCACAGTCGCCAAGACTCGACGTTCAGCTTCTTGACGCGTCGCTTCAACAGCCTCAGCAGAAGTTTCATTCTCGTACTTCTCATCAAGCTGCTGTCTCTACTGAGCCAGGGTAAGAGCTTGGAGAGTGAAAGCTGCTTCCTCCTTCTTGAATGCTACGTGTTCAGCCTGGACACGTTCAGCGTCCAATAGGAGTCGGGCCCGCTGATCCTCAAGGCGGCGTATCTACGCATCAATCTCTGCGATATTAGCGTCCAACGCAGCTCGCGTCTCCACTGTCTCCCGCGTAGACTGAGATAATTGCTCCACTGCAGCTTCAGTCTCAGCCACTTCGCGTTCCCAGACACTCACTGTGGCCTGGTAGGAAGACTCAGTCTCGGCGAGCAGCTTCTCCTTCTCCGCATCTATCAGGACAGAGAGGTTATTTTGCTGGATGCGCTCTAATTCGGAAAGCCGCTGGTCCAACTCAGCCACCGTGGCTTCCAGAATGACGGCCAAGTGATCGTGGCCCTGGTGAACACGGATCAGGTTGATATGAGGCAATACCAGAGTTCTTGCCGTCGCAAAGCTCCCCTTGGCGTCTGTCACTGCCGACACCCCCCTCTATAGCATTTTGTACACTGCCTCAATGATGAATTTCACATATTCATCTGCATCCGCCAGCACCTGCGACGTCATAGCAGGGGTTGGAGGAGCTACTCCAGTCGACAGACCGGAAGAAGACCCGCCGACCTCACCCTGCGAGTCTGGAACCTCGGTATCAGTAGGCTCTTCATCAACAGGGGCCTGACTACTAGTCCGAGGAGCCAAGGAAATAGAAGAAGCTGGGACAGGCGTCGAGATAGTACCCCAAGTGGAAGGAGCAACAGAGGGTTCCATCACACCCTTACCCTGCCCAAACTCGAAAGTACCACCGATGTCAGTGGCCACCTCTCCAATCTCCAATGTGCTATCAGCAGTCAATACTTCCCCTGGCAGAACGGGAAGATCAACGCTTACCTCCTGACTCGTCCCTGAAGTCAGGACCGCCAGACGGGTCTCTCCATCAAATCCCTCTAAAGGGACAGGATCTGTCGCTACCTCCTGATTGGTAGCCACCTCAGCTTCCGCCGCTGAGTCTGGGGTAGGGCTCGACAATGATGCACCCGACCTCCCCTCATCATAACAAGGAGGGGAATCAACCCTCTCCTCTGTTCCAACCATCTCTGTTGTCCCCGCAACAGGCTCTTGCAACTCTGGAGCAACGTCATCCGAAGACGAAGAACTCCACCCCGCATCGTCATCACGAAGCCCCGTGTCCGCTGGACCCTCAACGTCCAAGGCCCTCACGGCAGCTGGCACCTCTCCGGAAGTTGCTGCAACCTCTGCGTCCCTTTCAACAAAGTCTGGAGATAGTAAAACCTCTGCAGGAACATCTTCAAGACTCTCCTCTATTGGAGACATTACCATCGGAGGGATGCGCTCATCAGAAGAGCTTGCTACCTCCTTCGGTTTACTGACACCCGGTTTTAAAATGCGGGTCTTCTTCTTCGACGATCCCTACAAGAAGAAAGGCACAAGTCACCAAAATGACAAGATAAGCCAAAGCTATGGAGGACTCCTTACCTCAGTAGGAGCTGATTCTACTGGCGGTATAGGTGGCACTCCCGTTGCCTTTGGATTCGTCGTCTTCCTCGACCTTTTTGGTACAGACGAGCCGGCTTCCGCGTCAGCCCGTCTCTTCCCAACAAGGGGATCCCTCACTGATGCTGCAGCAGCAGCCCAATATTCTATCAATTCTGGTGGCCGATATGACCGAGCCACCATCAACATGTTCGCCGTGGTCTCCAGCTGAGTTCCAATAATAAAACTAGTCTCTCTGTCATAACCCAGAGATGCAGCATTCATTGTGCAATACAGCTTAGCGGCCGAATACCAGATCTGTAGCCGAGGGTTGCGAACGGGTACCATAAACTGAACACCAGTACACCCGGTATTGTAATATTGCCAGCCTCGGGCTCCATCTAGCAAACTATCGATGAACCCCAGACTGTTACTGGGATTCCGTAGCATCAGCTGAGTATAGCCAAACTGGCGAGCAAACCGGCTGGGCAGATATGGCTCCAGATAACACCTATGGAGTTGTGGCACAGTTTGAGCTACAACAAAAGTTTATCGACCTCAAGCAGGCTGGTAAGACAGTGGATGCTTATGCGGTAGAGTTCTACAGACTGAGTAGGCTTGCCCCGAAGATGGTAGCAACGGAGAGCCAGAGGGCTATGAGATTTCAGTAAGGGTTCCATCTTGAACTCTTGTAATTGATAGAGGGGCACAACTACCAGACCTTTGATGAGGTATTGACAGAAACTCGGAGGCATGAGATCACAATCCAGAGGATCACATCAAGGACTGGAGGTCAGAAGAGATCTCACAATCAAATTGAAGGAGGAGGGGGAGTAGCACCCGAATAACAACAGCAACCCCTGGCATTCGTATTCACGATATGGCAATACGGGGGCCAGCACCACCAATAAGACAGCAGCAGCAGCAACAGAGGAAGAACCAGCAACCCCCAACGGGCTGCACTTATTGTGGGAAGGCAGGGCACACTAGAGGTGTGTGTCGGACATTGAACGGATAGTGTTTGGTATGTAGAAGTCCAGATCATCAGGTTTCCATCTGTCCCTTAAATTCGAGGTCAGGAGGACCAGTGCAACAATTTTCTGTGCTGCCAGCACCAGGGGCAGACCAGTATCAAGGACCAACGGTAGCAGTGAGGCCGTTGGCACAACGCCCGTTCATGTCACAGGCTCAGATGTTTCGACAGCAGGGACCGTCGATGCAGCAGCAACAACAAATACCACCCCAGCATCACCAAGGCAGGGGCCAGCAGCAACACCAGGCTAGACCGTACTATAGGAACCAATAAGGAGGCTGAGGGCAGGCATTCAATCTGTCCTTAGAAGAGGCATTGGCATCGGGAGATGTTGTGGCAGGTAACATTCTCGTCGCCTCATATCCTACAGTAGCATTATTTGATTCGGGAGCATCACACTCATTTATATCTGTACAATTTGCGACACGACTAGGAATAAAATTCGAGGCATTGCCAGGGAGGTTGAATATACTCACTGGTAATGGGCTTGTAGGAGTTAGTAGGGTTATTCTAGCGTGTAGAGTTGTAGTTTGCGGGTGTTCCTTACCCGCCAGATTAATAGACTTTCCTGTTGGAAATTTTGACGTTATCTTAGGTATAGACTGGCTAAAAGACAGTCATGCAACAATAGATTATCGTAGAGGGAGTGTATCTTTTAATATTCCAGGCATGAAGCGGTTCACCTTAGTCAAATCAGTGGCAACTCAACAAAAAGAGGGAATAGTAGCGGCTATGGAAGAAGTTCAAGTTTCGAAGATAGTTGAAGAGTTTCTAGATGTATTTTCCAAAAAACTTTCAGGTCTACCCCTGGTTAGGGATATTGAGTTCAGTATAGAATTGGCACCTGGAACTAAACCGATATTAGATCGAGTTTACAGAATGGCAGATTTAGAGCAGGCCAAGGTGTATTAGCACATAGAGGAACTGAAGGAAAAGAGGTACATTCGAGTTAGCGAATCACCATGGGCAGTACCAGTGGTACTTGTAGGAAAGAAGAATGGGTCATTAAGATTGTGCATTGACTACAGAAAGCTCAATGCGGCAACAGTAGAGAACAAGTACCCACTACCAAGGATCGATGACTTGTTTGATCAGTTGAGCAGAGCAAGAGTTTTTCTTCAAGATAGATCTTCGATCAGGGTATCATCAAGTGAGAGTTCGAAAGGAGGATATTCCCAAGACCACATTAAGGTCAAAGTACGGGCATTACGAATTCTTAGTAATGTCGTTTGGTTTGACCAATGCTCCAGTAATATTTATGGATTTGATGAACCGTATCTTTATGTCGTACTTAGAACAATTTGTCGTTGTGTTTCTCGACGACATTCTCGTATTCTCAGCTAGTGATGAAGAGCATGAAGATCACCTCAGGTAGGTGTTACAGGTTCTGAGAGAGAAACAGTTGTACGCCAAGCTCAGCAAGTATGAGTTTTGGAGGGATCACATTTCATTCTTGGGGCACATCATATCAGGAGTTGGAGTAGCAGTGGATCCCAAGAAGGTAGAAGCAGTAGAGAGTTGGCCAATACCTAAGACCGTAGCAGATGTGTGTAGTTTCTTGGGATTAGCAGGATATTACAGAAGGTTTGTATCAGACTTTGCAAGACTCTCAGCACCCATGACCCGCTTGACATGGAAGGATGTGCCATTCATTTGGTCGACAGAGTGCCAGGCATTATTTGGGAATTTGAAGCAGAAGTTGATCACAGCACCTATTCTTATATTACCGGTTGGACCCGAAGGTTTTATTGTATATTATGGCACGTCAGGAAAGGGACTTGGGTGTGTCGCAACTTTGAGACCACGAGAAGAATTATTCAATGCATGACTTGGAGTTGGCGTCAGTAGTATTTACTTTGAAGCTATGGAGGCATTACTTGTATGGTGATCGAGTGGACATGTACACAGACCACAAGAGTCTGAAGTAATCTTTACTCAGAAGGAACTGAACATGAGACAGAAAAGATGGTAAGAGTTGATCAAGGATTATGACATAGAGCTTCAGTATCATCCAGGCAAGGCTAGTGTGGTAGCAGACACTCTCCGTAGGAGAGGCGGTACATTTATGTTGACATCACAAAAACATATCTTAGAAGACCTTCAAGAGATGGGCATTGAGGTTATACTTCCTAGTGATATAAGAATTCTGACAAGTCTACGAGTTCAATCTGACTTGATAGACAGGATCAAGGCAGCCCAGGCACGGGACCCAAGGATTCAGAAGCTTAGGACAGAATGTGAGTCAGGACTCAGGAAGGAGATGAAAATTTACGAAGATAATACACTTAGATTTGGATCACGTTTATGTATGCCTAGTGGAGATATCAGACAGGAGGTTATGACAGAAGTCCATAGTTCCCAGTATTCTATACACCCTAGAGGGACCAAGATGTACCAAGATATCAAGCAGCATTTCTGGTGGAACGGAATGAAGAGATAGATAGCAAGATTTGTTTCTCGTTGCTTGATATGTCAGCAAGTGAAGGCAGAATAACAAAGGCCAGCTGGATTATTACAACCGCTTTCTATCCCAGAATAGAAATGGGAGCATATCACAATGGACTTTGTGATCGGTTTACCGAGATCACCAAGTGGTAAGGATGCTATTTAGATGATAGTGGATCGGCTTACGAAGGTGGCACATTTTCTTTCTTTTAGAGTAGGGCAATCTACAGAAAAGTTGGCAGAATTGTATAAGCAGAAGATAGTCAGACAGCATGGGATCCCTGTCAATATTGTGTCAGATAGAGATATCTGTTTTACGTCGCATTTCTGGAAGAGTTTACATCATAGTCTGGGTACCAAGTTAAGATTTAGTATGGCTTACCGCCCCCAGATGGACAGGCAATCAGAAAGAACAATTTAGACTTTAGAAGATATGTTACGAACTTGCACCCTAGATTTTGGAGGGTCTTGGGAGAGTCACCTGCACTTAGTTGAATTTTCATACAACAACAGTTATCAGGCCAGTATCCAGATGGCGCCATTCGAAGCACTATACGGTAAGAAGTGTAGGTCGCCACTGGCATGGGATGATATCGGAAAGAGGAAGATGTTAGGCCCAGAAATAATTGTTCAGACGTTTGAAGTGATTAAGGGAATTAGAGAGCGACTTCGAGTTACGCAAGATCGATATCTTCATTGGGAAGACCAGCATCGTAGGCCGCTAGAATTTTCTGTTAGGGACCATGTGTTCTAGCAGATCTTACCTACTCGTGGGGGTCATTAGATTTGGTGTTCGCGTGAAGTTGAGTCCGTGATACGTGGGCCCATTTGCTATCCTCGATAGGGTAGGCGATGTTTCTTATCGTTTGTCCCTTCCACCTTCGTTAAGAGGGGTGCATTATGTGTTTCATGTATCTCAGTTGCGTAGGTATGTATCGGACCCAAGCCATATCCTCGATCATTCTGAGCTGGTTATTGATAACAACCTATCTTACGAGGAACAGCCGGTGTCCATTTTGGACCGAAGGGAGAAGATACTCAAGAACCGAACAATCAGCCTTGTCCGTATCGCTTGGGGTCATCACTCCTTAGGAGAGTCAACGTGGGAACGTGAGGATGATATCCGATCACGGTATCCGCACCTATTTGACTCACAAGGTATATTTCTTTTCGTGTACCTTGATTTGTCTCGATTCCTCATGCTTATCACCCTATGAGTAGAAATTGCTTGATGTCGTAGATTAATAAACACAGATATATTACTTGTTATCTGTTATCGTAAGATGATTGCTTGCTCGCTAAAATTTCTTGTACTTAGATTAGTTTAGCCCTGATATTTCTATCTTACTTGGATTTGAAATTTCGATGACGAAATTTTTCTAAGAAGGGTAGAGATGTCACTCTCCGTTTCCAGAATACGTATTTTAATATGTGTACTGCTTGAATGTATTTATTTAATATTTATCATGCATTTGTTCTGTATTTAATTCCTTTAATTATTTGCTAATTATTTTTTTGTATTTTATTTTCGGCTTGGTTTGGTTTATTTTCAAATTTTGATGGTTCATCATGAATCGAACCCAACTCCCGACCTACCACATCTTTATTTAAAGCCCCAACCCTTTTTCTCTCTTCATTACTTTTCCTTTTCATTTACTCTTCTTCTTCCTCATAACTCTCTCCACCTACCAAACCCATAGACAAGTACATCTTGCTCCACATAAGAACTCATATCTTTATGGTTCATTTATCTTCATCTCGTGATCCTAAGATAATTTAGAACTTGACATTTTTTATTTTGAAGTTTCGTTTTTAGTAGATCTAGAAATTGTAATTTTCGGATCTTGTGGGTTTGATCTATTAAACTTTTTTGTTTTCAAGTTTTGATCACTCCAGGCTGTTGAGATTCGTGTTATACACCATTCTGACTCATGGAAGTTCCATTTTTGCTTGGAATGAAGGTTCCATGGAATTTAGAGTTTATAAGGAGTTTTACGCTCACGTTATACGTGCTCGCGTAAGCATTAACTTTACGCCCACGTTTTTATGTGCTTGCGTAGTATCAAGCTCTACGCCCACAATCATTCGTGTCAGCGTAAATCTGTTTTACGCAAGTCGACTTAGCTTGGCGTAATACCCTTTACGCGTATTCATTCGTGCGTAAACTTGACTCTTTACGCGTGCAACCTTTACGCATGGCTCAACTCTTTACGCATACAATGTTTCACGCGTAACGTTATTCTTTATGCGTACAGTGTTTCATGCGTAACTTTATTCTTTTACGCGTACAAGTCTTACGCGTAACCCTGTTCTTTACGCGTAGCTCTGTTTTACGCGTACTCCTTGGCTTAGCATAATTCCTTTACGTGATTTTGGTTTACGCGTAATATTATTCTTTTACGTGTACGAGTTTACGTGTAACGTTACTTCTTTACGCGTACTTTATTTATGCGCATATTTGCCTTAGCGTAAAGCTTGGCATAAACCGGTGGCCTTAGCGTAAAGCTTTGGCGTAGACTAGTCATGGTATAGATTAGCCTTGGCGTAATCCAACCTCGGTGTTCCTATTGCTCTATACATTATTTACTTTATGTCGGCATGGCATTTCTCCTATTATATCCTTACGCCTTTTGACATGAACCTGATAAAATCATGATATGTTAATATTTTAATATATATATATATATATGGTTGTGTGGAATGTGTCCCGTGTCTTGATTGGTTTATGGATATCCAATGTGATTGGGACTTAACCTTGAGGGTTATAGACTCGGCCATACTAAATACTAGTTTGACTTTCATGCCTTGGCACGAATTAACATTGATTGTTACCTTGATTAAATGATTGATCATGCATTCCTAGTTGGAACTAAGAGGCTGGCTAGTCATCTTATTGAAATTGAATGAGACACGTTCATATTAACTATGAACCATTGTGATCGACTGGCCGATCCCGAACTTTGGCATATGGATACGTGCAGACTTCTATAAAGCAACACGTGTACTTTACAGTTAAGGCATGATTATTCTGTGGTTAGGTTTGATTGTTGCATTACGCTATGTAAGACCTACAACCTAACCATACGGGCATCATTGTAGAGTTATACATATCGTACTCTGTACGAAAGTACTCATTTTGAATGACCATAACCCACGACATGGGACTTCAATTAACATAGGGACTACTAAGTTAAATAAAATAATGATTGCATGGAGAGAATGAATTCCTAACTTCTTATATGGCAGCCATCCTTGGGACAATTAGTGTCCCGACATGCCGGCTGGTTCCCCACAGATACTGCAAATCTGTCGCAAGGACAGGGAACGGTATCTGCTTATATTTATTTACTGTATACTGATGACGGGCATCCCGCTGGGACTCGTCTAATTCATGATTGGCACAATTGATTATTGGGTAGACTAGCCTTGCTTGTGCATAGTAAGAACTGAGGAATCCTTATTGCATATTTCCAGGATAACTTGGAACTCATAGTTAGCAAACAGTAGTAGTTGTATTACCGTTAAATTGATTTGTTTGCATATTGTACCTACTCTGTTAACTACTGAGATGATCAGAATGTCAGGACATGACGGATCAACTTCTGTCCTTGTTTGGTTGGAAAGTTGGTTTGAAGTGTCGTGATGTTGTATGAATTCCGGTAGCAAGCGGAGACTTATTATTATATTCTTAACTCTTATCACTGGTTTTAGTTCTCATATCGTGCTCCCGTGTGGTACTTTCTATTAGAGGTCTAACCTCTCTGGTTTTGTATGGCCAGATTTAGAGCCAGTTTTCGAGGACTTCGCTTACTTCTACCTCCAAGATGGTCAATACTAGAGGGATGATCGTAGGAGGACACGAGTGGGTTCCTTGCTTCCCTGCTCGTTTTGCTACTTACTTTATATTTTGTCGTTTGGCACCGACATATTAAGTCAGTTTGTCTTGTACTTACTTTTATATAATTGTAACTAAGTCAGACTGCAGCTGATAACGATTGTGTATACCTTGTTATATCCTTTGGCTATGTTTTGTTAAGCCAGGTCTCAAGAACATTTTGACTAAGCTTTTGGGGTGCCTTACTGCTTTATCTTACATGTTCTCTATTACAGTTTCTTGTTTGAATGATTGAGATAATAGATGTCGAGTGACCCTAGTGAGACCTTATGCACCCCCTCGTCTTTTAGACAGCATTGATCGTATTATACGGTATTTATCTACCCGTAATACGTAGCTGGCTGAGTCACTCTCCCGCTCTACGGTATTCTGGTTCTGGGACGTGACAGAAATAGGGAAGATTGAACCCTCATTGGAGATGGTCTTATGATTCAATTCCTATTGAAAGTCATTTCATATCGATGTTGTCTCAACACCGACGGAAAGAGACAATTTTTGGCTCGAAGCATTTGGAGAGGGCTACCAATTCGATTTCGACCTGGTGGGTCTCCAACGATTCACTGAAGGAGGGTTTGTTTAAAAAGATCTCAACTTTGATCCTTTCATTAAGTTTTACGACAAAGGGCACATCTTCACTTGTTTGTCATTAACTTTTTTGTATATGTCATACTCGGATGACTATATATAGTTTTTTTTTTGAATATATGTAGTAGCTGGCAAACTGAGAAAATTTAATTATGTTCATATGAAATATTACAAACTGAGGAATATTAATTAGGGAAAATTTATAAAATGTCCAAAAAAATGAAAAAGTTTTATGAAAACGTACCACACAATAACATTTCATCGCGTGCCCAGAATTAGCAAAAAATATATAAAGGGGATTTCGAATGACCTTTTTGCCCTTCCTTCTAATTTATTAAAAACACCCACGAAACTACTCTTAAAAAAATATTTTGATACTTCCTCTTCTTCCATACGCTACTCACTTTCGAATCTAGGTTTTCTTCTGAAAAATCTTAAACCTTACTTCAAAAACTCGTCGAAAAATTTCGAAAAGGTCGACAAACGGTAAAACTGTTAAAACGGAAGTCCAAACATCATTTTTTGCGATTCTAAAATTTTGATAGGTTGACTAATAAAAAAGTAGTTAATCTCTGGCTCCTCGAAAATACGCTCCTTTTGCGACAAACCGGACCTCGTTTCGACCTCCCAGTCAAAAGTTATTTCCCTTCAAAGTTTTAATTAGCCATAAAATGCAGGAGAATGATCATTCTCCATGGTAATATCATAGAGAATGTCATTCTCCGTGCTAAAACTACTGAGAATAGTCATTCTCCTTGTTAAATTGACCAAGAATAGCCATTCTCCGTGTTAAAATGACGAAGAATGACCATTCTCCGTCAATTTAACAAGGAAAATGGTCATTTTAACACAGAGAATGGTCATTCTCCGTGTTAAAATGACGAAGAATAATCATTCTCGGTCATTTTATCACGGAGCCATTCTCCGTCATTTTAACACGGAGAATGGTCATTCTCCATCATTTTGACATGAATAAGGCCATTCTCCGTGCTAAAATCACGGAGAATGGTCATTCTCTTTGTTAAATTGATCAAGAATAGCCATTCTCCGTGTTAAAATGATGGATAATGGTCATTCTCCGTCAATTTAACAAGAAGAATGGCCATTCTCCGTCATTTTAACACGGAGAATGGCCATTCTCCGTGTTAAAATGACGGAGAATGGCCATTCTCAGTCATTTTATCACGGAGCTATTTTTCGTCATTTTAGCACGGAGAATGGCCATTCTCCGTCATTTTAACACGGAGAATGGCCATTCTCCGTCATTTTAACACGGAGAATGGTCATTCTCCATCATTTTGACATGGATAAGGCCATTCACCGTGGTTTTAGCACGAAAAATTTTATTCTCCGTAATTTTAACACGAAGAATAATGAAGAACAGTCGACAGAAGCCTAAAACTTTTTTTTTGTGAAAAAAAAATTTGTCCGGAACAAAAATTCAAGAGTTTTCGTTCTTCTTTCAAAACTATACTAACTCTTATGGAAAAAGAAGAAGAAGATCTTCTCTCCACAATTGACCTATTCGCCGAAAAACTTCAAATCTCTACGATGATGATGATGAGCGATGATCGGAGTTCGACTGAAGAAAAGCACAGTGAATTACGAACGATCTTTGCGATCTCTGCTGAAGATGAGAGCAATGGAATTCAGATCTCTCGTGAAGAAGAAAAGACGAAAATCGCAATCCAAATCTGAGTTTGTGCGAAGGGTAGTTATGGTATTATAAAGATGAAAATTTTGTAAATACATAGTATCTAAAGGAAATTTTGGAATATTTAACGTGGAAATATATAATTCTGGACATTTCAAAAAATCCATCATGCGGGTGAATTTTTCATACAAACCAACCCCGAAATTGAATTTTGTAGCAATTTCCAGTATTAATTACGTGCAAGGTTGGACCTTGTAATTTGTTAGGTGCATATGAGAAGTCCATGAAATGTCACAAACTGAGAAATATTAATTATGTTATTCGTCATTATTCGTTGTATATGTGGAACTTCCTTTGCGTGCTTGCAATTAGTTTTTCTATATTTTGCATGATTGCAAAATGGTATTGACTGCCTATGATTATTTAATGTCTTTGAAGTTTTTTTTAATGAAACTGAAGCCTTTTCTAGGGTGAGCTACTTCTTTAAGAATACAAGTCTAGAAGCTTTATTTGAGAAAAATGGATTTTTTTTTTTTTTTTGGGTACTAGAAGTCTAGAACTGGAATTTATTCACTCAAATGAAGTTCAAAATCATTGAGGATTTGAGATTTGCCAAAGGATGTTAAATTGTCTTCTTCTTCTTTTCCTTATAGTTTTACTCTCTTTTTTCATGTGTTGAAACTTGAAGCTTCAAGGCTCTATATTCTTGTTCTTTTTGGCTATAGTACAGTTGAAGCTTACATCATTGCTCAATCAGGGGCATACAAAATGAGTTTTTCAAAGTTTGAAACTTTTCCATTCTTGAATTCATATTTTAAAGGGACGACAAGTTGTCAGATATGGAGATATGGACAATAGGATAGGTTCTAATTGGAATGTAATGGTTTATATTTGATGTAGATATTTCTTTTCCAATGTTTTTATTCATTATGACAAGTATCCAGCATTTCAAATAGGAAAAGCTTTGCCGAATTTTTGGCATGAGATTAATAATATTGAAGTAGTCCATCCCAACTTTAAATTCTCGATCCGTCCCTGGTGGTGGAGGCTGTGCTCCGGCGTGGGCAGGGGGAGAGTGGTGGTGTTGAACATGTGGAGTGCAGTGGGGAAGGCTGGTGCGTGTGGAAATTTTGTATGTGAATAGCCTAATTGTACAGGTTTCACATTGGTTGGAAAGGAAGTATGGACCTGTAGCATTATTGTAATTACTATTAAATAGAGGGGTAAAAGAAAGCATGGAAGGTTCTAGGATTTTTTTACATGGCTAGACACTAACAAAAAATTAGTTAAAACTAACCAAAACTAATTAGTAACAAATCATAATTAATAATTAATTTGTTAATAATAAACTACAGGATTAATAGAATTAATAAAATATTCTTTTTCTATTTAAAAGAAAATATTTATAAAATATCTATTAACAATTCTAATATTTTGAAATTCTTTTATTAACTTATAAAAAATCTAAAGGAAAATCATAATTAATTAGTTATAATAAAGATAAGTTGTGAATAATTCAAAATTTTAGTTTTATGGAGTTACAATCAGTCCCAAGGCCGATAATCCTAACATCTCAATCGAACAACAAGTAACAAGAGTGAATCATACATGAAAGTAAACAGACGTCTCAGAATACATACCATATATGATCATGAAGCTAATAGGACAAAGTGCTACACTAACAAAGTATAAATATACACGATCACTATACCAGCCATGGTCTAATATACAAATTATACTGACCGAAGTAAGAGAAAAGTCTCAAAAGAATAGGACTAACACATGTCGACGTCCTGGGTAAAGCCACAAATGAATAATATCAACGAGTGATAAGAAAATAAACCCACTCATGATCTAGGGCTGCTAATCTTAGGGGGCGGACCATCCAACTAGTTGTACAACATATCCTTCGGCTCCTCTAGTAAATACAGAAAATTTATTGTAGAAAAATTATATTTTAGTAATTTATTACATGAAACGAAACGTTGTTGGCGGAAAAAATATTTTAAAAATGTAAAATATCCAGGTTGGATTTTCGCTAACTCGATTGGCGGGAAATTGGGGTATGATGGATTTCCGCTAACCTAGTTGGCGAAAATTTGTCATGTTGGGATTTTTTTTTTTTTGGTTTGGTTAGCTTTGGTTTATTTTTGTTTTATTTGGTTTATATTTTATTTGGATTTGTTTAATCTTTTAGTTTGTTTTAATCAATTAGTTAATTTGTTGTTATTATCCTATAGATAATAACAAAATATATTAGGTAATATTTTTTTCAGATAATACTTATATATTAACTAATAGATTTTATATATATATATATATATATATATATATATATATATATATATATATATATATATATATATATATATATATACTTGTATATGTTATTATTATTTCATATATTAATTTATTATTATTTATATTTGTTTGTATACTAATGTATTAGTTTATTATTATCTATATTAGTTTGTATATTAATTTGTTATTATCTACAGTAATATTCTTATTTGTGTAATATATTTTTCTTAATACAAATAAATATATGTAAATAAAAATATGCAAATTAATTTGCTTATAATTACAAACGCATATTTATTTTTATATATTAATTTGCCTTTAAATACAAACACATATTTATTTATATATATTAATTTTTAAATAATATAGATAATACCAAAATATTATAGTTTATATATAATTATTATATAAAAATAATATCTAATATATTTTGTTATTATCTATAGTATAAATAATAATAATAAATAATTAACTAAATAATTAAAATAAAATAAAAGATTTAACCAAATCAAGTAAAAATATAAACCAAATAAAACTAAAACAAACCAAAACTAACCAAACCAAACAAAACCAAAAAACTTCCAAAAAATTTCTGCGGACAAATTTCCCCCAACCCTCTTTCCGCGAACCCAGTTGGCAAAAATCCAACTCTAATATTTTATATATTATAAATATTTTTTTGCCAACACAGTTGGCGGAATGTTTTGTTATACGTAAACTTTGAATACTTGGTTCGTTTTGGATAAATTATTGAAAGACAATTTTGCTACAACAAATTTTATGTAGTAATATGGCCAAATAAAAACCAATGGGGTCATAACCCCAAGCAATAAGTACCACAAAGAAAACTCGAGTTGAAGACAAAACTCCACAACAAAACAACAACAGATATGGTGACAGAAGTAAATAAATGTCGATCAAGACTTGTGTGGTACGTAGCATTGCATGCATCTCGAGAAATAAACAAAGACAACTGAAATGAAATAATGAACAAGAAATGTCTATAAATCAAGACTGCAAGCAGCAAGAGAGCATACGAAAATACTCAGGAGTAGGACCACAACCCGTAAACCAAAGAAGGACCAAAATTGCAGATCGTTATCCGAGCAGAACTTAGCACTCTAACCACACATCGACAAATATATTAAATAAAACTTAGCCAGGCCAAAGGCAAAATTATCCTTGGTGCACTCTAACTATATCGCATGGACATTTTTTGGCACATTAACATTTTTTTGTACTGCTCGATTTTGACAACCCAACTTTATAAATTGCTCTTTTGAAGCACCTTTCGTCAACTTTTGGTTCCTTAACAATTGTGTTTATTGTTGGTGTTATATTTGTTTTTGTAATGAAATGAATAATAATACTTGGTTCGAAATGAATAACAATATTGTTTGTTTGTGATGAACTCGTATTCGCAACTAAATTTGCACGTAAAGTGCTTGAAAAGAGCAATTTATCAAAATTGGGTGCTAAAATTGAGTAGTAGAATATTAAGATACCAAAAATGTCCAAGCGCTATAGTTTGGGTGCCACTAGATTAATTTAGCCTTTGGTCTGGCTAAATTATCGTAGTGGCAACCTAGCTATAGCACTTGGACAATTTTAGCATCTTAACTATTTATTGTCCGATTTTGCCAACCCAACTTTATAGAAGCATCTTTCGTCAATTTTTGGATCCTTAATAATTGTGTTTGTTGTTGGTGCTATGTTGGTTTTTGTAATGAAATGAATTATAATACGTGATTTTTGTAATAAATTAATAATATTATTATTTTGTTCATGATGAACACTTATTTGTAACTAAATTTGAATGTAAGATGCTAGAAAAAAAGTAATTTATGAAATTGGAATGTCAAAATTGAGCAATGGAATGTTAAGTTGTCAAAAATGTCAAAGCGCCTGGATACTAATAGGGTAATTTAGCTAGATCAGAGGTTAAATTATCCTAGTGGTACCCTAACTATAGCGCTGGTATATTTTGGCATGTTAACTTTTCACTAGTCAAATTTGGCAATCCAACTTATAAATTGCTCTTTTTACTTTTCGTCAATTTTTGGGTCCTTCATATATATATATATATATATATATATATATATATATATATATATATATATATATATATAGAGAGAGAGAGAGAGAGGAGAGAGAGGTGTGTTTTTTGTTTGTAATAAAATGAATAACAATATTGTTTTATTCACAATGAATTCTTATTTGCAACTAAAATTTTGACGTAAGGTACTTGAAAAGATCAATTTAAAATTAGGATGTCAAAATTGAGCAATGAAATGTTAAGGTCGTCTAAGCGCTATAATTTTGGTACCACTAGGATAATTTAGCCAAGACTAAGCTTTGGATTTTGTTGTTGTTGATGTTGACATGATTTTATGGAAGGCCGGTCCTTAGTGATTATAAACCCTTAACTTTGATCGGGTATAAACAAATATTGTATCTATAGAAGGCTGGACTTCAGCCTACCTAGGTTATCTCCAACCCATTTTTCAAATTACTTATTTGAGAAATTTTTCTCTCCAATCCATCCTCAAATTAAGGATATTTTTTAGGGTGGGAGAATCGGTCCTCAAAATTGAGGACACTTAATAAATACTCAAAATTGAGATTTTCTATATAAATATAAGTAATATAATAATTATACCATTAAAAAAAATTTGTTGAGATCTACCAATAAAGTCTAATATCGAATATATTTGTTATTAGTATTATTTTTTCCTGTATAATTTTGGAAAATTTTGAAATCTTTCAGAAAATTTTATAGAATTTTGATTCTTTGTAGAAAATTTTATATGAAAATAATGTATATTAACATATTGTATTAAGTAATTTAAAAAGTACATTTATATAAAAATTAATAATAGTTGTTTATTGAGGATAGATGGGTTGGACTTGTAAGAATTTGAAGATAAAATAATATGAAAATATTCTGGATTTGGAGATAGGCTTGTTGGAATTGTGCTAGCCTGCTAGGCAACAAGCTAGGAAGAAATAATTTGGAGAGAAAAAAAAATGTAAAGAGAAAAAATTGTGAAAGAGAAAATTGGTAAGAAATAAACTTTATAATAATACTAAGCTTGTAAATTTTCGTGTGTACAAAATAGGACTCTTGGAAGTGTCAGCATACTTATTAAATTATATTTTATCTCTTTTATACTCTTTTACAATGGAAATTGTAATTGTCAAAGAAGTTTTTACAATGTCCAAGAATTTCTAAATTAGGTTATCAAAATTATCCTTAATTTATAAGATAAGCTATAAATTTTATTTTTTAAATTTGTAATAAATTGAGTATAATTTTGATAACCCACCTTTAAAAATTTTGGACATTGTAAAAGTTTCATTGGCAATTGAATTCCTTTTACAAATATTAGGACATTGCTAGGACTAAATATTTTAAATTATCAAAGAATCATTCTAGACAAGGGTCCAAAAACAAAGTCCAATGGTAATGAACCAAATACATTGTTGGCTAAAAAATAGAGTATTACTCAAAGGCATTACAAAAGTTACAAGTTTGTCCACTTTATTTACAAGTTTACCACTCAAAAATTTTACTAAGGGGTTGCCACTACATAATGGACTATCAAAAAAAATTGATTGTCCTAATTGAGCATACAAGACTGTAGAAAAAAATCTACAACCCTGATAATATACAGGACTATAGAAAAATTTTACGGTCCTAAATTTCTACAGTCCTGACTGGATCCAGGACTTATGTTGGACTGTTAAAAAAATTTGACATTCCTCTACATTGGTAGGACTGTCAAAAATTCTGACATTCCTAAAGAAAATATATTCTTCATTTCAGGACTGTCAAACATTTTGACAGTCTATTATGTAGTGGACAGCGCCTTAGGGTGTGCTTGGTAGCAGTGTTTTCACCGCTTTTGGAGGATTTTTGAACCAATCGTTCATGAAAAATTTTGGTTGTTAATTTTTTGGGGCACTGGTTTTGCACTATTAGAATAAGTCATATTAGCGATGCCGAAAAACGCTGCTAATATGCAAAAAAAAGCATTGTAGCGACATATGTCAGTGAAGTTACTTCGTCGCTGATTTAGCGACACGAACCGATGTATTGTTGCTAATCAACGACGTTGAAGTTTGTCACAAAATGTCATTGATTTAGCGACAAATAGAGCGACGTTTTGCTACTAGAATGCTGACCTGGCAAGCTTTGTCATGTCAGCTATCTAGGATGTTTCACGACGTAATTAGCGACGTTCGGCTGATATGACAAACTTTGTCGTGTCAGCATTGTAGCGACGTGCAGCGACATCGTGGACATCCATATACGGTTCCACATAAGGCTCCACAATGTCGAAAATCATGTTCATCCATCCGTCATCGTAATCAGCATGGTCATGGACATCCATATACGGTTCCACATAAGGCTCTGGCTCTGCTGCTAAAGACACAAGTTCTCCGTGTGAGGTCCATTGATAGTAATTCGTCGTGAAATCCCTAGAGTACAAATGATAAGTCACGTCCACTTGCAGATGATATTTCAAGTTGCGATATCTCACACATGTGCACTTAATTGTGCCATCCATGTACTGAGGGAACGCCTTAGCGAACTGTAGGAACTGTTCTACCCCCTATATAAATTTATCCCGCACACCGCACATGTCACTAGGATGATGATTGTACATCCACGAACGATGACGTATGTAGTAATTCATATCCATTTGAAGGTAATTATGCAAAGATGGATACACATTATTAGAGTATATTGTCCATATGGATGCAAAGATGGATACACATGTTCATCAAAGTAACAACTTTTATTGATACGTGAGTATCCGACTCGTGATACGTGAGTATCCATATCATGATTCACGAGTATCGTTTTATAATTCGTGATTATCTAAAAACTAGTAGACATGTCGACAACTCTGATTTCAAAACATATTAAATAAGTATCATCATATGTTCAATGTCAGTCCTTCTTTTCAAAGAAAAATTACTTCTACAAGTCTTTTAAGGCTTTCAGATTCTACCATATTTCCGAAAAATACTAGAAAAGGTTAAGTATTATAAATTTTCTTTTCTGGAATTTTTCGTTCTTTATTTTTTTAACGATTTTTTACTCCTTTCGTTCTTTGTTTTTTCTTCTATTTTTCAAAAAGTGGTACAACTCTAAAAGCTCCTCAAAAAGACTTACAGATATAAATTTCTTTTTCAAAGAAGGGCTGACATGGATACTTGACTTCGGACTGACAATGACACTTAACATAGGAGATCAAACAACCTATATCATAGTTAGAAATCGATACCTAGCACTTACCTTCCCAGAACTAACCTTCAAGTATACTCTTATCGATACCTACCACTTACCTATATATCACCTTGACTCTAGGTGTTTGTGTATCATGTGAATATCACATACCATGGTTACACAATATCACAATGAGACTCTATTGGTATCTTGACACTAAGATATAGTTTCAAATACCCATGACAGTAATTATACTTGACAATTGGTATCTTGGTACCAACATACACTTTAGGCCACTCATTCTTGATATGGTCAAGTAGGATTGGGCTGGACTAACTCATCTAAGAAATAAATTTGGACACTTTCTCGGCATGATCGCACACCCCATATGTCATCAAGATCCCGGTTGTACATCCATTGGGTCGAAGGTTAACATGCCTAAGCCGTATCCATAATTCAACCGTTCTTTCTACATTATCGAACCCATTTGTGATTTTTTATCCTAGGACTTGGATTTCAGATAATGACTCACATGGACACATGACTTTGAAGTGTCCAACATAGGTAGTCACAACTATTATTGACTTTGTAATTTAAACTAAACCAAAAGACTAGTTTCTTAGTATTTTTGCCGAATTTAGACTAAGATAAAATATCCATATGTGATACTAAGTGCTACATAGTTTGTGATTCATTGGGTTAAGTCTATACTATAATCACTTAGTGACTTTTCAAATTCAAAGATATGCAAAACTTAGATACTTTCAATTTAAAATACACCCAAGGCACATAAAACTTAGACACTTGCACATAGGTATTGTTACAAATAGATTAAGGAGAATATTTATACTAACTACACGTACACACTATAACCGAAATTTTGATTCCAAGACTTATGAATATCATTCCTAACATCTTGTCCAAATTACTTGTGTTGTCCAATTTATGTGTCAAAGTCAATATATCCTCAAATACATAACCAATTCCTAATTATGTATCACAACATAATATAATTTCGTGTCCAAGTCAAAGAGAAGGAGTGTCACGCCCCAGAACCAGAATACTGGAGAGCGGGGGCAGACATAGCCAGCTACGTATAACGGAATGAATTCTACGCCGCTATACGGTCACGGCTGTCTAGATATGTGAGGATTTCACTACAATCCATCAGTCTCTTAAGGTCATAAAATAGTCTATTGTCTCAATCTCAACCAACTAATAATAGTTACAAGATGTCAGACCACCAAATACACAATAGTAAGGCGTTCCATACATTACATATTCGGAATGATCATGAAGCAAGTCGTTACAAAATGTGAGGACTAGCAAGAGTTCAGTCATACATGATCAACCCCCGGGGCTTGTCAATCATGTTACAGCCCGTAGGCAGACAATAAGTAAAGCTGCAATCGAGCTAACACTTGCTCGTCGGCTAAATGCCTCAAAAGAATAATTTACAATATTACAGTGGATGAACAAAAAGAAACCCACTCGATGCCCTGGTTACGCCTGGTGACCACCATCGGACTGGAAAGCAGGGAGATCCTTTGGTGCTGCTCCGGTATCTGGCCATACAAAACCAGCTGGGTCAGACCCCAGAAAGAGCAAGTGCCACAAAGGAGGCTTCACTTAAGAACTAAAATCAACAAATCATTAGCATTCAACATGTAAGAAAACAACAATAAGTAACACAAATTGAGGTTTGTGCAATACCAATGCACTTGCCCCAATCAGAGAAAATAATTAAGTGAAGCATTATTGACGTAAGATAACTGGAGAATCATGCTAAATAAAATATAGCTGGGCAATATATGAAGAGAAGACGAAGGTACTATTCCGGAAGCCAAGTTACAATCCTTAAACCAAACAAGGACCGAGATTGTAATCCTTCGCCTGAACAGAACTTAGTCTCTGATCATTTATTGCTAAAGGTGACAATCATTAAAGTGAAAAAGAGAGAGTACAATGATAAAAGTGACAATGAAGAGTACAATAAGCTAGAGTGACAATAGAGTACACTCATTATAGTAACAATCTGGAGTGACAATCATTCAATCATTCTGGTACAATCTTTCAATCAATCACTTCTAGACAATACTATACTGGACTAGATTCCATCCAATCAATCACGGCCAATCATTGCCTACGTCTTTCTACATTAACTAACTAGGGTTATCACAATCCTAGTTACTAGCAAGATGCAATGAGATGCTCCAAGTAGTCACAGGCCCTGCAGCTACCCAGGTTATCCAGACAATTATTATAGTGACAATTTAGAGAGTTCAATCATTAAGGCGACAATCAGAGAGAGTACAATACACTAGAGTGACAATAGAGTACAATTATTATAGTGACAATAGAGGGTGCCCCACATAACAGTGGGCTGGAAATGTGCCCTACTCGTCGGCAGGCTACAAGTCCAAATATTTGCGGCCGGAATAACGGGGTTGCCTGTAACTGGAGAACATCTCTTCATGTCTAGTGAATTATTCTAGTCATTAACCTTAGTCCATTTCAGTAGGTACTCCTGACCGTGGTACTCAGGAGTCCCCTCCTAGACATGAGGCAAGACAGAACTGGATTATTTGTACAAGCACAATCGCCCACGGTGTCCAGGTTACTTATACAGGTCAGGTCATGTCAGGTAGCCGTCACAACAGCTTATCAAGATATATCATGTCAGGCTATCATGTCAAGTTTACTGGTCAAGAGTGCACCACGACGGGCCACTATCAGTTCATGTCATGTCATGTTCAATTATCACTCCCAAACATATTAAATAAATTCGTGATTATCTAGTTCAGGACAAAAGGCGTAAGGATATAAAATGGGCATAAAAATATACAATAAAGGTAAAGGTGCACGCCATAGGAACTCAAGTTACACAAGGGGTTACAAGACATGGGCAAATAGTAATAAAACAACAGTACACAGAGCTATAGAAGAACCATACGGCTCAGGACTATGCGGTCAGGAATGATCTCATGCGGCTGGGAGGAGAACAGTCCATGCGGCTGAATAGGGTCAGACGCACGCGGCTGGGGAAAGAAGTTCATGCGGGTCGGGTGAATTAAGAGCCCATGCGGCTCGGAACAAGAGCAGCTCATGCGGCTGGCTGGGTGAGCGCATGCGGCAGACGGAGAAGCTGTGCCTATGCGGCAGGCGGAGGCATAGGTCCATACGGCCGACGATCAATCAGGTATATGCGGCCGGAGTCAAGAGGGTCTCATACGGCTAGCCGGGTTCGGCCCTTATGCGGCTGAACTCAAGTGGGGGCTCATGCGGCCAGGAGATGAAGGGGGTGCATGCGGCTCGGTTAGGAACCCATGCGGCCAGATCAATTCAGGAGCTTATGCGGTCAGAGGGAATACAAGTTATATGCGGCTACAAGTGGACCAAGTTCATGCGGCTCGGACTATGCCGAGACCTATGCGGCTGGAAGAGTGGCATATGCGGTCAGGATAATTCATGCGACTAAAAGGGAATCACTTGTCGCATGAAATATTCATGCAGTCAAGTCAAGTACTGTTCTTCTTCTCCAAGTTTCCGAGAAGAAGAACACCATGAGAGCCAAGTTCTCAAACTCCATAACTACATCATCCGGAGCCCAAATCCGAACTTCCATAGGTCAAAACGGGGCAGAATGAAATGCTCTACAACATAGAACCATCAAAACTTGGAAATAATAATGCTAAATAGATTAAAACCTAAGAAATCCGAAAATACTATAAGCTTAGATCTACACAAATTTAACCATGGAAATTGAGAACACCAAGTACTAAAGAGTATTAGAATCTCGAGAGGAAGATAATGGAACAATAAAACGGAGTTCCTTCACGAAGCAAGCTGCACTTGCCTAGACTCTCTTCCTGGTAGGTGAGGAGTTAATGGAGGAAAGAAGAAGAGTAATGAAGAGAGAGAAGGAAGTGGGGGTTAATAAATGGTAGTGGTGGTGGTAGGTAGGTGGTTCTCCTATTGGTTCATGATGAACCAAGGCAAAACAAAGCCAAGCCGAACCAACCCAGGGATAAACCAAGCCAAGATAAACCAAGGTGAACCAAGTCAAGGCCAATAAACTCTCTCTCTAGCAATTTAAACCAAATAAATCATGAAATAAACCAAGCCTCACTAATCCAAAAATAAACCAATGAACCATTAAAACCAATTAAACTATCAATGCCAATAAAACCAAGCCAACGCAAAATAAACTAAGATAACTAATCATGACTAAATAAAATATGGGTCCAAAATACGTATACGTACACTAAATACGTATACGAATTTGGGACATTACATTCTACCCACCTTAAAAGAATTCCGTCCTCGGAATTTAATCAAGAGGGTAGACTTGTAACACCCTGTTTTCTGAAATTGGTGTATTTTTGAAAATTTATTATTTTTATTATTTATTAATGGTGTTCTAGTCATGATATAATTTTTGGTGATTATTAGTGTAATTAAAACTATTTCTAAGTCATGACTTATGACTTTGTGATTTTACTAGTATAACCCTAGTGTAAACCCTAGTTATTCCTTAACCTAGAAGTTGCCATGACCATGTGAGCCTAGCCATAGGCTTAGAACATCAAATTAGTGATTTTAGCCTAAAAGGGTATTTTGGTAATTTACTAGATTTTATTGAGATTATGTGTTTTTAATATTATTTAATTGTTGTTAAGTACCATGATTAGTCCCTAACCTATCTTACCCTAATCTAGAGGTTAGCTACTAACCTAGAAGCTTGAGGATGGATAATTAGTCAAGGGTTAAAGTAATGTAAATATCTAGATATTTATATAATTGATATTTTGCTTAAAACCCTCAAAATATCTCAACTTTTGCACCAAAGTCTTTGCCTTCACCTTGAAGGAAGGCCAAGGACACCCCCCCTTGCCATGGCCGGCCATAGGGCACCCCCTAGCACTACACCATTCTATATAATCCCATTATATTCATTCATGATCAATTTACATGAATTTTAAGCCTACAAAATTCTATTTCCTTCAAACCTCCATAACTTGATCATTTTTTATCTAAATCACCTCTAGTCTTTTGCATTGGGACCCTACAACATCAAGGGTGCTAAGGGAGGCTAGCAATCCAGAATTTACAAGCTTTGGACATCACCAAGTTGAAGGACAAACACCCCCCCCCCTCTCTTTGATTTTCCATTAAAATTGCACAAATAGGTAAATACCCATAAACCTTGCTAATATTCTGTTTTTTCTTCATAAATGCATGTATATAGGTCTACCCTAACTGTGGGTCAAGTTTGGTAAAATTTAGGGTTGGTTTGGTGTCCGTATCGGACATGTATCCTAGGCTATTAAACCTTGTTTGATGAAATGCCACAAAGGATTTGATTTTGTTAAAATGTAAAACTAATTACATTTTCTTGTAGCCCTAGACTAGTAGAATATATACCTAGTTGACTGAGCACAATTTAGATTCTTTTTCGTGTCCAAATCGGACACGAACCCACGTTTTTATACTGTGTACAGACACGAAAAATCCTCTACTACTCGACCCCAATTTCGGACACGACACGCCATGAGGACACGTGCAAATTGACACAGAGGAGGGGGCAACCTCTGTCATGCCCCCCCTCGAGTTTGAGACAAATTTGTGTCGTATCGAGAACACACGGACACGTGCACTGGTCGTGCACTGTCAGCGCACACGCGCGCGGGGGCCAACTTCGTGCGTGTCGTGTCGCACAGACACGACACTTGGGCACCTCGTGGTGACACGAGGAGGTAGCACATCATGTGGCGAACACATGGACACGACTACGAGACGTGTCGTGTCCTGTGTCGCGAACACGAGGCAGTTGCACGCGTGCACGACGCATCGTATTCGTGTGTGTGTGTCAGTTTACCCGATTGGATTTTGGTGAGTTTTGACACATCAAATTGTGTCGTGGTGTCGTGTCAGGCACCTAGGACACTAGAGGACACTAGGGGCTAGTGTTACCAACCCTTGGGTTCGAGCCTTAGCTCGATTTGGTGTGTGTATTTGGGTTTACCCATTTTACCTGTGCACAGTGCACATTTCCAGAAATTGGGATGTTTTTCCAGTTTTCCAAATCGAAATTCAAAATGATTTTGTTATGATTTATACATATAATTCCATGTTTTCAGTGTATGTATACGTAGTGTATATATATGTGTGTGTAGGAGGAATTTGGGGGTATATACGTGTGTGTACATGTGTATATACACATATGTATATATATATAGGTGTGTGTGTGTGTGTAACTGTGTGGTGTGTGTGTGTGTGATTTCTGGTTCTAGAAATCTGGAACACCCCCCCCCCTTCCTGTCCAGTTCTCACACTCTCCCACTTTCACTCTATCTCACTATTCTCTCTGTCACTTCTCTATATATATATATGTATTATATATATGTTTTGTATATATATATATATATATACATATATTGATATATATATATATTGTATTAGATTATATATTGTGTCATTATATATATGTGAGTGTGATTTGTATTATATATAGGGTATACATATAATTGATATATATAGGTAGTAGATAGACTTGTGTATATCTATATATATAGATATCTATATATATGACTTTCTAAATATAGGTTATATGGAAACCTATGACAACTAGCATATGGCCTAAGTTACTAGCCTATGGCATTAGGGGCTAACCCTAATTGACCTAATGACCCAAACCCTAACTAGTTGACCCTTGTTTGACTAGAGTTGACCAAAGTCAACTTTAGGTCAAACTTGACCTAATTAACCTAGAATTGACTAGGATTAACCTAAAATGACTAGTTTAACTAGTTTGACTAAAATCCTAACTAGTTTGACTATGGTTGACCTAACTTTGACTAGTTTGACTTTAGAGTTGACTTTTGACCAGATTGACCTAGAATTATATAGTATGCATAGTAAACCTCATTTTTACTATTTAGAATACATTGTGACTTGTGTTGCTCTGATCAGGAGCCAGACACCTCTCCTCAGACAGCATATTCTCTACAGACATTCATACAGCAGGCGAGTACATTCTCTGACCGTTTCATACTTGTTCAGGCTTTACTTTCTCGCTCTAGATTACTTTACTTGATGCTGTCACGTTGGTAACACGGATTGGTACTATATGGATCTTTACATGAGATGTTATCCCCCTCGGAGCATCGGGTACTTCATGTTACGTGTGTTTCACTTTCATCATGTACTCCTATGCTTCCATCATGCATGTGCACTCATGTGATCATGTACTCTCATGTTTACTGAGCCCTCATGTATAACTTCACGTATACTCATCTATGAGCCTCATGTGAAGTAATGTATAATAACGTAACTTGTCTCGATCCTTGTGTATTGATTGGGGAAACGGGGGAGTAGAAGTGGACATGTGAATAATTCTAAAGTAGTGTAATCATGTGCAAACTCAGTAGTGTAATCATGTATAAATTCTAGCCATTCACATGCCTATCTTGTACTCTACATCACTAGTCACTTACAGTTCTCTATATACAGTAGATATTTCCTTACAGCTATCTCTTTTACAGCGTATATTTCCTTTCAGCATTTCCTGTATTTTACTCTATTGTCTGTATCGTATTTCCTAACCTGATATGAACTGTGTGAGATGTATTGTGCTCGTTCCTGTCCTGACTGGACCTGTTGAAAATATTACAGAAGATGAGGATGAGGCATGGGTGACTACATATTATGGAGCAGGACTAGATGATACTTGTGTTGAGGACCCTCAGCAGGATCCACCACCAGCTGAGGATGTTGCTCCAGTAGTCTAGACCAGTTTAGCTAGACAGTCTTTTCTACTTGTATTTTGTCTCACATTCTGAGTTGTATTTTGAGATGTTGAGATGTATAGACCCTTAGACTTATTGTATTATGAGTTGACATTCTAGATGTTATGTATCCTAGATACTTAGACTTATTTCATCTATGCTAATGTTCTTTTTGAATTACTATCTATCTATCTGTCTTTCATTCTTCTACCTTAGATGTGATTGAGACTGTATATTGTGATGTCACCTCCATTCAGAGAGTATAAACTGTACAGGTACCTTTATATTGTTAGATGATTGACCTAGGACAGCGTTCTACTGCCGACACTGCGGCGTAGGCTGGACGTACCCACGTCTCGTGCCCTTACTCTAGGGTACGGGTCGTGACACAAACTGCCGCGGGTTCTGTTGCTGGAAAGTCTGGGTATGAGTCGACAAGGGCCTCGGGAACGAGAACTGCTGTTGCTGGTGAACTGGAGCTGGTGCTGGTCCCCTAACCGAGGGACTAAATACTATCGATGCTGAATCAACTCTGAATGGGCAGGACCCCACCCTATGGTCCGGTGCTCCACACAATAAACACAATCCCAATGCCTTGCGATACTCCGCTTCCACGTGTCCAGGCTTCCCATAATAAGAACAGCCCATGACGGAAGACTGCGCTTGCTTCTGTTTCTGCCGAGAGTACGTCGGGGTTGAGTGCTGAACTGACGTCACTGAGGACGCTCACCTCGGAGCTCCAATAGTCAAAGCCCTGGCTGCCGGAGCTGGGGCTGAAGACTGATTCATTTGACTATGGGACCGCTTCCGACCTCCGGTCCTGTCCACTATTCTCTGGGTGGTATACTCGTGCCTCCTTGCTGCTCGCAATACCGTATCATAGGTCTGATGCTCGAACTGTTCTACTGCCAATATAATCTCCAGGTGAAGTCCCTGCTGGAACCTCTGTGCTCTGTCAAACTCGGTTGCCACCAAGGTGGGAGCAAACCGACTGAGTCTGGAAAACTCGGCCGCATAACCGTCGACCGTCCTTCCCATCTGCTTAAGATTACTGAACCTGGTCTGCAAGTCATATCGAGCCACTGCATCATAATACTTGGTCTGAAACTTCTCACTGAACACTGCCCAGGAGACAGGTGTTGCCAATCCCACTGCTTGTGCGGCCCACCAACTGCGGGCTAGATCCAATAACTGTAGGCGCACCACAGCCACCTTCTCGTCTTCTGGAGTCTTCGCGGCTTCGAGAATCACCTCTGTATCCTGTAGCCAAGCATCGGCAGCAATGGCATCCTCGCTGCCATCGAAGAATTGAGGGTTCAGGCGCTTGAAACTGTTGACCGCACTGTTCCCTCGAGGACCACTTCCACTCATAGCATCTTGTACTACTTGGTGCAGGGCATCTCCCCGACGATCTTGGGACGCAAGCAACTCACGGAGGAGTCCTACCAATCCTCCATCCTCTGACCCTGCTGGCTGGACGTGTAGCACCCAGTTTCTAAAATAAGGGTAATTTTGAAATTTTGTAATTATAATTATTTAATAATGATATTTAAACCATATTATGATTTTTGGTGATTTTTAGTTAATTTAAAACTATTTAAAACCACGACTTGTGATTTTGATGTTTTGCTAGTGCAACCTTAGAGATTACTTAACCTAGAGACTAACCATGATCATATGAGCCTAGCCATAGGTTTAGAACATCAAGTTAGGGCTTTTTAGCCTAAGGGGTATTTTGGTAATTTACTAGGAATTATTGGAATTATTGGATTTATGTGAATTATTATTATTTAATTATTGTCATGAGAGTCCCTAACCTAGTTTACCCTAATCTAGAGGTTAGCCACTAACCTAGAGACTAGAGGATGGATATTACATATTAGTCAAGGTAGGAAAATATCTAGGATATTTACATATTAGATGTTTTCCTTAAAAACCTCAAAAGATCTCAACTTTGGCACCAAAGTCCTTGCCTTCACCTTGAAGGAAGGCAAGAGGACACCCCCCTTGCCATGACCAGCCAAGGGCACCCATAGCATTCCCCCTTCCTATATAATCCCATCTATTCATTCCCATACCAATTTACATGTTTTAAAACCTAGAAATTCCCCTTTCCATCAAACCTTCATAACTTCTTCAAATTAGCTCTAAATTCATCCAAGTCTTTTGCATTGGGACCCTACAACATTGAGGGTGCTAAGGGAGGCTAGCAAGCAAGGACACAAGGCCATTTGCAACATCCAAGTGGAAGGACACCCCCCTACTAGCTTGATTTCTATTGGAATTGCACCAATAGGTAAATACCCTCATACATAGTTAATATTCTGTTTTCTCTTCATGAATGCATGCATCTAGGTACCATGGACCTGTAGGCCAAGTTTGGTAGGAAGTAGGTTTGATTTGGTGTCCGTATCGGACACGTATCCTAGGTTGGAAAACCTTGTTTGTTGAAATGCCACAAAGAATTGAATTTTGGTTAATTACAAAACTAATTACATTTTTGGGTAGCCCTAGACTTGTAGGTCACAGCCCTAGTCGACTGAGCACGAATTTGGTGCTGTGTCCGTGTCCAAATTAGACACGAACACGCTGCACACACTGTACTGCACAGTGTGGCAGTACCCTGCTACCATACTGTTCGTGCACACTGCACAGGGCACTTCGACACGCCAAATTTGGCATGGACACGGGGGCAATGTCTGCGAACATGCCTCCAAAGTTTCATGATGTGTCATTTTGTATCGGGCACGGAAATAGGGCCGCACTGGCCACACACGCGCACATTCAGCCGAGAAATCGGCTCTGATACGAGTCTCGTATCCCTCGTGGACACGTCGTGGTATCGTGTCAGGGTGACACGTGTGTAGCCCATCACTGGGCGAACACTAGGACACGAGTACGAGATGTGTCGTGTCCTGTGTCACGAGCACGAGACACTCGACCGCGTGCACGACGTGGCCTGTAACGCACGATTTTTGACACTGATACGCGTGTCGTATCACATGTAGACACGATGATGACACGTAACAGTGTGTCGATCGTGTAGCCCTATATGTGGGCTACACGTGTGCATGACCACGAGATGTGTCGTGTCTCGGGGTGTGTCCACGAAGGTAGTGCACTGGTACACGACACAGTGCTCTGCACTATGTCCAGAATTACCCGACTTGGGTTTTCTTGAGTTTGACACGTCGTGTCATGTCAAGATGGACACTCAGGCACCCTAGACACTAGGAGACACTGGGGGACACGTTTACCAACCTAGGGTTTTGGGCCTTAGGTCGTTTTGGACTCGGGTTTGGGTTTACCCATTTCTCGAGTGCACAGTGCACTGGATTCTGATATTTGGTATTTTCCAGTTAATTAAATCCAAATTCAAAACGATTTTTGATGTTGTTTCTTTATATAAATATCTGTGTATATACATAGTGTATGTGTTTGTGTGTGTGTAGGTGGAATTTAGGGGTATATACATGTGTGTACATATGTATATACATATATGTATATATATAGGGGTGTGTGTGTGTGTGTTATTGTGTGTGTGTGTGTGTGTGGGCTTGGTTTCCAGTTTCAGGAAACTGGAAATCCTTCCCCCTTTGTGTATCAGTAAATCTCTCTCTCTCTCTCACTCTATTTTACTACCTCTCTCACTTTTCTCTCTATATATATGTATTGTATATTATATATATATATATATATATATATATATATATATATATATATATATATATATATATATATATATATATATATATATATACATATATATATATATATATATATATATATATATATATATATATATATATATATATGTTGTATATATGTATGTTTTTATATATGTATTTGATATTGTATCTATATATTTATATTTATGGTATATAAGTAGTATATAGGCTATAGGCCTATGTATAGATATATTGTATATATATATATATATATATATATATATATATATATATATATATATATATATATATATATATATATATATATATGTATAATGTGTAGATGTATGTATATATATATGTGGTATAGAGATAGATATCTATGTGATATTATCCTATGGTATTCATTTATGAGCCTATGGCTATGAGGTTAGGCTTTGGACCCTTGTTTGACTAGAGTTGACCAAAGTCAACCTTAGGTCAAACCTTGACTTAATTGGCCTAGAAATGACTTGGATGGACTTTAAAGGGCTTGATGACTAAGGTTTGACTAAACCCTAGACTATTAAACTAGTTGATTTATGTTTGACCATATGGTTATGAGGATAGTCCTATGTAATTTAATATATGTATGGGGTTAAGTGGGATAATTAGGAGTTGTGTCATGATTTGGGTTAGCCTTATAGAGTTGACATATAGAGTTGACCCTTGACCTAAAAAATCTTAGTTAGTCTAAGTTTGACCTAGATTTGACTAACCTTGACTTGCTTGACCATGTTTGACTTAGTTGACTCCTTATGACCTAGTTTGACTGTTAGAGTTGACCAAGTTTGACTTTGGCCTAGATTGACCTAGAATCATGTAGTATGCATTGTATACTCTATTTTTACCATTGTAGATATATTGTGACCTGTTTTACTCTAAATAGGACTCTGTGACACCAGTTCGGACATCTATTCATATCAGTCATACAGGATGACAGGCGAGTACATTCTCTGATCATTTTATACTTGTTATGATTTATATTCTTGCTCTAGATTACTTTACATGATGCTGTCACGTTATTATCACGAATTGATACTATATGGATCTTGTCATGCGATGTTATCCCCCTCGGGGTGCATCAAATACAGTTGTCATGTGCTTTTTACGAACATCTTGTATTTCATGTACACCTCTATTCATGTATACTCTTGTGCAATCTTGTACTCTCATGATCACGTGAGCAAACATGATAAAAATCTCTTGTGCAAGGTAACGTAACTTGACTGGATCCTTGTGTATTGATTGGGGAGGGTGAGTAGGAAATGGTTATGTGATCAAAATCCCATCTTGTGAAATCTTGTGAAATCTTGTGAAATCATGTATATGTCCATGGTACACTCACGTATGATGGAGTTACCCTTGCATTGTCCTAACCCGTTTATATAACCATCTCATGCTCTAAATCACAGGTTACCTACAGTTCTTACTTATCATATATATAGATATTTCCAGTTATCAAATCTCTTTCGTTTTTATATATATTTCTTTACAGTCCATGTATCTTACTCTTTGCATGCTTTATATTTCCCAACATGATATGGACTGTGTGAGATGTATTGTGCTCGTTTCTGTCCTGACTGGACCTGTTGAAAATATTACAGATGATGATGGTGACTGTCCTACCTTCTATGGGACACATGAGGGTGACCTTCAGGAGCCTGAGGAGCATCTAGCTCAGTAGAGGGTGCCTAGTCTAGTCTAGTGTTTATAGTTTTCAGTTTGTATCGGATTGTTCCGATTGTTAGTTGTGACTTAGTTATATTTTAGGTCTTGTATCTATTTGTTTTGGACATCTACTTTGTATGGTGTGATAACTCTATTTATATTCAGTTTCTTCCTTTTATCTGATTCCATATCAAGCTCTATCTTTCCTAGACTTGTGGTTGAGATATATAGTTGAGATGTTCTGTTATACCTCCGTGCGGAGATGACAGGTTTATATATCTTGTTATTAGATGTTAGATGTTATAGATGACCTATACAGCGTTCTACCGCCGACACTGCGGCGTAGGCTGGACGTAGCCACGTTCTCGTGCCCCTAATCAGGGTGCAGATCGTGACAGGACGGGCTGAACTGGCGGTACTGGTTCTCCAGGAGGCACGGCTCGGGAGGCTGCTGCTGAGGACTGAGCTCCTTCTGGCTGATCAACAGGAACGATGTCACTGGAGCAAATGACATCAGGGATATTAAAGAAGGACCAGGATAGATCAATGATACAAGTATGTTATCAAGTCAGGAATTCAAGGAGATATGAAGATACGAGTGGAGATCAATGAAGAGTACAGATTGAGACATCTATCCGATAAACCCTCACATTTCTTGATTTACAAGACCTGCATGGGCCACCACTTAAACCATGTCACGCCCCAGAACCAGAACACTGGAGAGCGGGAGCAGACATAGCCAGCTACGTATAACGGAATGAATTCTACGCCGCTATACGGTCACGGCTGTCTAGATATGTGAGGGTTTCACTACAATCCATCAGTCTCTTAAGGTCATAAAATAGCCTATTGTCTCAATCTCAACCAACTAATAATAGTTACAAGATGTCAGACCACCAAATACACAATAGTAAGGCGTTCCATACATTACATATTCGGAATGATCATGAAGCTAGTCGTTACAAAATGTGAGGACTAGCAAGAGTTCAGTCATATATGATCAACCCCCGGGGCTTGTCAATCATGTTACAGCCCGTAGGCAGACAATAAGTAAAGCTGCAATCGAGCTAACACTTGCTCGTCGGCTAAACGCCTCAAAAGAATAATTTACAATATTACAGTGGATGAACAAAAAGAAACCCACTCGATGCCCTGGTTACGCCTGGTGACCACCATCGGGCTGGAAAGCAGGGAGATCCTTTGGTACTGCTCCGGTATCTGGCCATACAAAATCAGCTGGATCAGACCCCAGAAAGAGCAAGTGCCACAAAGGAGGCTTCACTTAAGAACTAAAACCAACAAATCATTAGCATTCAACATGTAAGAAAACAACAATAAGTAACACAGATTGAGGTTTGTGCTATACCAATGCACTTTCCCCAATCAGAGAAAATAATTAAGTGAAGCATTATTGACGTAAGATAACTGGAGAATCATGCTAAATAAAATATAGCTGGGCAATATATGAAGAGAAGACGAAGGTACTATTCCGGAAGCCAGGTTACAATCCTTAAACCAAACAAGGACCGAGATTGTAACCCTTCGCCTGAACAGAACTTAGTCTCTGATCATTTATTGCTAAAGATGTCAATCACTAAAGTGAAAAGGAGAGAGTACAATGATAAAAGTGACAATGAAGAGTACAATAAGCTAGAGTGACAATAGAGTACACTTATTATAGTAACAATCTGGAGTGACAATTATTCAATCATTCTGGTACAATCTTTCAATCAATCACTTCTAGACAATACTATACTGGACTAGACTCCATCCAATCAATCACGGCCAATCATTGCCTACGGCTTTCTACATTAACTAACTAGGGTTATCACAATCCTAGTTACTAGCAAGATGCAATGAGATGCTCCAAGTAGTCACAGGCCCTGCAGCTACCCAGGTTATCCAGGCAATTATTATAGTAACAATTTAGAGAGTTCAATCATTAAGGCGACAATCAGAGAGAGTACAATACACTAGAGTGACAATAGAGTACAATTATTATAGTGACAATGGAGGGTGCCCCACATAACAGTGGGCTGGAAATGTGCCCTACTTGTCGGCAGGCTACAAGTCCAAACATTTACGGCCGGAATAACGGGATCGCCTGTAACTGGGGAACATCTCTTCATGTCTAGTGAATTATTCTAGTCATTAACCTTAGTCCATTTCAGTAGGTACTCCTGACCGTAGTACTCAGGAGTCCCCTCCTAGACATGATGCAAGACAGGACTGGATTATTTGTACAAGCACAATCGCCCACGGTGTCCAGGTTACTTATACAGGTCAGGTCATATCAGGTAGCCGTCGCAACAGCTTATCAAGATATATCATGTCAGGCTATCATATCAAGTTTACTGGTCAAGAGTGCACCACGATGGGCCACTATCAGGTCATGTCATGTCATGTTCAATTGTTACTTCCAAACATATTAAATAAATTCGTGATTATCTAGTTCAGGACAAAAGGCGTAAGGATATAAAATGGGCATAAAAATATACAATAAAGGTAAAGGTGCACGCCATAGGAACTTAAGTTACACAAGGGGTTACAAGACATGGGCAAATAGTAATAAAACAACAGTACACAGAGCTATAGAAGAACCATACGGCTCAGGCCTATGCGGTCAGGAATGATCTCATGCGGCTGGGAGGAGAACAGTCCATGCGGCTGAATAGGGTCAGGCGTATGCGGCTGGGAAAAGAAGTTCATGCGGGTCGGGTGAATTAAGAGCCCATGCAGCTCGGAACAAGAGCAGCTCATGCAGCTGGCTGGGTGAGCGCATGCAGCAGACGGAGAAGCTGTGCCTATGCGGCAGGCGGAGACATAGGTCCATGCGGCCGACGATCAATCAGGTATATACGGCCGGAGTCAAGAGGGTCTCATGCGGCTAGCCGGATTCGGTCCTTATGCGGCTGAACTCAAGTGGGGGCTCATGTGGCCAGGAGATGATGGGGGTACATGCGGCTCGGTTAGGAACCCATGCGGCCAGATCAATTCAGGAGCTTATGCGGTCAGAGGGAATACAAGTTATATACGGCTACAAATGGGCCAAGTTCATGCGGCTCAGACTATGCCGAGACCTATGCGGCTGGAAGAGTGGCATATGCGGCCAGGATAATTCATGCGGCTAAAAGGGAATCACTTGCCGCATGAAATATTCATGCAGTCAAGTCAAGTACTGTTCTTCTTCTCCAAGTTTCCGAGAAGAAGAACACCATGAGAGCCAAGTTCTCAAGCTCCATAACTCCATCATCCGGAGCCCAAATTCGAACTTCCATAGGTCAAAACGGGGCAGAATGAAATGCTCTACAACATAGAACCATCAAAACTTGGAAATAACAATGCTAAATAGATCAAAACCAAAGAAATCCGAAAATACTATAAGCTTAGATCTACACAAATTTAACCATAGAAATTGAGAAAACCAAGTACTAAAGAGTATTAGAATCTCGAGAGAAAGAGAATGGAACAATAAAACGGAGTTCCTTCACGAAGCAAGCTGCACTTGCCTAGACTCTCTTCCTGGTAGGTGAGGAGTTAATGGAGGAAAGAAGAAGAGTAATGAAGAGAGAGAAGGAAGCGGGGGTTAATAAATGGTAGTGGTGGTGGTAGGTAGGTGGTTCTCCTATTGGTTCATGATGAACTAAGGCAAAACTAAGCCAAGCCGAACCAACCCAGGGATAAACCAAGCCAAGATAAACCAAGGTAAACCAAGTCAAGGCCAATAAACTCTCTCTAGCAATTTAAACCAAATGAATCATGAAATAAACCAAGCCTCACTAATCCAAAAATAAACCAATGAACCATTAAAACCAATTAAACTATCAATGCCAATAAAACCAAGCCAATACAAAATAAACCAAGATAACTAATCATGACTAAATAAAATATGGGTCCAAAACACGTATACGTACACTAAATACGTATTACGAATTTGGGACATTACAAGGAGAGTGTGTGATATGTCCAACACAAACATGTTCGTGTTAGTGTGTGTGCGTGTTTATGTCAGTGTGTGTGTCTGTGATAGTGTGTGTCATGTTCAGTGTGTGTATGTCGTGTCAGTGTCTGTGTTAGTGTTATGTCAGTGTGTATGTGTCGTGTCATGTTAGCATCCGTGCTATGAGAGAAAGAGAGAGTGTGTATCACCACCACATTCTAGAACAAGGGTATTTTGGTAATTGGTAAAAATTTTGATTTATTTTAATATCTCTAATCAATGTATTGTGTTAGAGTCATTAATTGGTGAACCTTAGAAACTACATTGGTTAGATGTTAGCCATGACCATAGAAACTTGGTTAGAGAGATTAGATAACTTAAGTGAGACTCTAATCTAGCTAGAGTGACATTTAGAATCCATTTAGTGATTTAAAACATAAGCCACATTGGGCCTTTTTCTTAAAGGGCCTTAAAATGACAAATAGGAAGTCTTTTTAGCATTCCCCCAAAACAAACCCTAAACAAACCATTATGGCCAGCCAAGACATCCCTCCCCTTGCCTATTTAAGTGAACATAGCCTCCTTCTTCCCCCTTTCATTACAAACTCTAACCCTAATTTGTGTTCTTCTTCAAATTACCTCCAACATCCAAATTGAGTCCAAATTCTCTCAAACAAATTGCAAACTCTTTCCCTTAAAGAGAGAAAGCCTCTATTGCCTAGCTTGGGAGCATTTAGAGCAATTTGACTATTGGAGCTTGGTGGAGATCTAGATCTAGAAGCTTTCATTGAGAATCTATCTCTCAATTGGTAAGAGCCCTCTAAACCCTTTAAATTTCCATTTCCTTGATGTAGGTGCATTCATTTAGGGTCCCTCTTGCATTAGGAAGAAGTTGGGTCAATTTTGGATTCGTTTGATGTGCGTATCACGAGAGTATCAGATACGCACACCAAGTGTTCGTCAAAATGACTCAAAGAGTTTCCATACTTTAATTTTCAGATTTAAATCATGTTTTAGGCTTACATTGTCTTGAGATTACCAATACTATGATTATCTAGTGATATTATAATGGTTTGATAGATTATTATGGATTTGGGGGGTTGCCACTTAAGAATACTGCTCATTGTGGTTTGATTTCTGTATATTGGTTGTGCAGTCCACTTTTAATGTTGTTAACTGTCACCTTGGTAACATTCAGGCCTATTTAGCTCAGTGGTAGAGCATCAACCCTTACTTGGTTATTTCGCAATTGATAACTGTCCAATTCCCTCCTTGCAAACTCCACAGGATATTGGTCACCCCACAAGCATATTGTTCTGCCCAAACTGCTATGTGCAGTCCTTCATATTTAGAGTTCTGCTTCTTGATGTGTCTGTCCTCTTTAGAGTGTTTCAGTCCACATAAATATATCCTTGTCTAGTTAGGTCCAGGTATACATGTGTTTAGCCTAGGACAGTTGGTTTATGGGTTGTTTTGACTATCACACAAGTCCAGTTCTGTTCTCATTTCAGTTCTAGAGTTTGATTGCTATATCCTATTGCATTGTTCTCATTTACTGCTAAGTTCAGTCTAGTATTTCCTATTGTTCAATCCCTCAACATGTAGAGCCCTCTCATCATAATCCAGGTGTGGAGATATTGGCTCAATTTTTAAATATTATATTGTCCAATTCCATTCTCCATCTATAAATTCAGACCCCATTGCAAAGGTGTACAACCCATTGTGTCTCGACTGTATCAATCCACCGAATTTGTAGTTCAAACCAATGCCCCATTCATGTCCAGTCATCTCTTATCTAGTTGTCTCCCCTTCATCATATACTTGGTTAGAAATAGATACATTTTTCCTTCATTACAGATAGGTTCAGAATGTGATTCTCTGTGCCTTTGCTGTAGTTTCCATGAGCCACACCAGGTACAACTAGAAGTGCTAATGTCGAAGAGGGAGGGAACTTAGAACAGGGCAAATACAACTATAGGTAAGAAGGGTCATGCTTTTAAGCCATAGCAGCAGCAAACCACAACGGATAGACCATGTAAAAGCCATCTATATGTATATGCCATATTGTATCAATTATATATGATATATATAATATCAGTTATATAAGGAAAGGTAGTGGCTTGAGTTTAACATTTGTGTTCAGTCTTAATGTTGACTTTGTATCAGTTAATGGAAATAGGGGCATTGAGAGGAGTGTATCCATATTGGGATGTCTTATCTATACGTGGTTCAGTCCAGTATGAGGGAATTGCCTCATTTCTGGTTCAGTTGAGTGTTGTCTTTGATACCTATATTGGTATCACTTTGTTGAGTTATTGTTCAATCCTTGAAACCCCCATATCAATGGGTAGATGGGATATACAGGTAAGAATATATGAGATATATACATATCATATAGTGGCTTAATGAGGGATTGCTTGGTATATATTGTTCAGCCTTGAACTTACTCAGTCCACCCATATTGTTTTGTCCAGTTGAATGATCGGACCTTGCATCAATTGTCCTGCCCATTGTAGGTTCGAGTTTAGATGTGAGTATCAGTGGGATTTATACTTGAGTATCGGTGGTCCACTGTTCAGAGCCTTTCCATTTAATGTTTTAGTCTTGATAAGGTTCAGTTCAGGAATGTCCTGCATATCCTTGAACTTCAGACCCAATGTGATATATATTAATCCTTGTTGTTTATTTCCTGTTCTCTTTAGGTGTTTAACCCTCATTCAGGGAAGACCAGTCCAAATACATTACCTATTACTCACTAATTGTCCTCCACATCCTATATGTTTCATTCCCCAAACCATTATGGTTCAGTCATTGATCGCAATGTTGTCAGGACCGGACCGACGGTCGGACCGGGTCTGACCGGATTTGATAAAAAAATCGGTTTGGTCTAATTTGAACCGTTGTTTTTGTAAGAACCGGCGATTTTTTACAGAACCGGGGTTTAACCGGTGAACCATACGAATCGGAGTTCATTTGAACCGACCGGTTCATCAAAAAAAAAACTTGAAATCAGATTCTGAAGAGAGAAATGGTAGAAAGATGAGGCTCGTGTGCGTCCTACGCCACTGTTGCTGGTGTACAAGTTGTGTCCCGCTTTCTTGGAGGCGACGGGGATGCTTGGGGTGGGTAATGAACTTGGCGAGGAGGCTGGTACTGGACGTCGATGGAGGAGATAACGGACATAACTAGTGTCACGACCTGCACCCGGTATAGGGGCACGAGAAGTGGATACGTCCAGCCTACGCCGCAGTGTCGACGGTAGTAAGCTGTCCTAGGTTGCTAACTAATCTCATGCAGTGAATATAAAAAGTACTTGTCCAGATATCAGCTCCGAATGGAGGACAAGTAAAGGGTATGATCTACTCAAACACAGTCTAAACACGAAAAGATAACACAGAAGTTATACCTAAGGAATTAAAGACAACAACAACTAACTAATAAAATAATATACCAATATCTCAAACCAACTTAATACAGACTCAATATCTTAACTTTAATACAATAAGCCAAAACATGAAAGCTAAAGTAGTCTACTAGCTAATCTCCTGAATCACTCCTGAGAGTCGGGACCAAAGGTAGCTAATCCCTCGTCAGGTCCATGGTAAGCAGGGCATGTGTCCTCAGGATTATCATCTGTAATATTTTCAACAGGTCCAATCAGGACGGGAACGAGTACAACTCATCTAGAAAAACCCAAGTAAATGACAAAGAACTATAAAGCAGTTATAGACAGTTTTATTGATGAGCATGGCAGTTTTATACAGGTAATGATGGCATAGAAAAACAGTAAGATACAAAAAAAGAAAGGTAACTAAAACAAGAGAAGAATCATGGCAATGAGGACTATAATAAAAGCTAACTGAACTAGAATATCATGTGTGAGCCCTAAGTCTAATGTAATCCCAGTGCGAGTCCAGTCCATATAATCTGATACCAGATAATTTTCAGTACAAGATGAGTCCAACAGTGATCAATGAATCCAGGGTGAGTCCAACTATAATCTAACAGTGTGTTTTAAAATACCGAGGTCGATATGTAAACGGCTGTAGGTATCAGGCACATCTCTCACTGATCGGGCAAGAGATGGCTATGCTTCCGGTAGATTCCAGTGGGAGATTCCGGATTTGGGGTATGTCTACATGTCTTACTCAATATTTCCCCGCCCAGCAAGTGAATCCAAAATCGACAAAAGAATCGAGATGAGTCTGGCCAATACGTGATGATTCCAGAAATGATTCCGGAATGATACCAATGACTCCAGTAATAGAGGCCAGCAAGTAAGGTATGTATCGATACATGAATCCAGAAATATCCATACGTGTTGATACAGAGAATCACATAGAACTAACTAGAACTGAAATACAGTAATCGACAAATAAATGAGAGAACTATCAGAGAATGTACTCGTCTGATACTCTGAAAAGAGTAGTGTAATATCAGATGTCTGTACCAGGGTCACAATGTCCTAAAATAGAGCAATATAGTTATGACATGTCCAAAATGAAGGTAAATGAAATCTATAATGCAATCTATATGAATTCTAAGCCAATCTAGGTCAAAGTCAAACTTGGTCAACACTACAGTCAAACTAAGTCAAATCAAGTCATACTAGGTCACAAGAAGTTAAACTAAGTCATACAAGGTCAAACAAAGTTAAACAAGTCTAATCTAGGTTAAAGTCAACTCTTGGTCAAATATTCTAGCCAAACTAGTTAAGTTATCTAGGGTTTAGTCAATAATGGTCAGATTAGTCAATACTATTCAATATGGTCAAGCTAGGTCAAAGTCTAGGTCAATCTTAGACTAACTAAGGTTTTGGTCAACATAGACTAGTCAACAAGGTAATTAGGTCAATCTTGACTAATGGTCAACTTCTAGTCAATTTATAAGGCTAACACAAATCATGACACAACTCTAAGTATTTCACTTAATCCCATACATATCTTAATCTACATAAGTCCTTCCAGAAAACCCGAGTCACAATAGTATACTCATATATAGGTCAACCCTAAACCAACTAGTTAATAGCCTAGGGTTTAGTCAAATCAAGACTTACTAGCCATAGGCCATATGCTAACATATCTAGGGCACTGGCATATACATCTATATATAATACCATATATATACCCAACTATATATGATACATATATATTCATGCAACTTAACATATCTGTATATATCATCAATATATATAGGCTAAATATATATATATAGCCTAACTATATATATAGCCTATCTATATAGCCTAACTATATATAGCCTAACTATATATATAACCTATATATAATATACAACCCACATATATATATATAGAGAGAGAGAGATCAATAGAGAGAGATGTGAGAGAGTGAGAGGGTTAGGGTTAGCAAGGGTTAGGATTAGGGTTATGGGTTATGGAAAGGGTAGTGGTGAACTGTGAAAGGGAGGGGGTGTGTTCTCAGAAAACTGAGAACCACTCACACACACACACAATACATACATATATATATATATACAATACCCAAATATATATCAACTATATATACCAATATGTATATATCTACATAACCTATATATATATATATATACAACATACCTATATAGAGAGAGTGAGAATAGAGTGATAGAGTGCTGGACACACAGGAAAGGGGGAAGGGGTTCCAGATTTTCTGGAACCAGGAATTCAGTCCCCAACCACACAGTACACACACACACAGTGCACATATACATATATATGTATATGTATACACAACTACATATATACACAACTATATATCCTCAAATCTCACCTACACTCACACATACATATATACTACGTATTCATATACTAAAAACATATAAATACATGTATAAAATATAACAAAAATCAATTTGAAATTCAATTTGAAAAACTGGGAAACACTCCAAAATCTGGAAATGTGCACTGTGCACAGGAAACATGGGTAAACCCATGTTCACACACCTAACCGAGCTAAGACTCGAATCCATAGGTTGGTAATTAATGCCCTAAGTGTCCCCTAGTGTCCTAGGTACCTGACACGACACCACGACACGAATTAAAGTGTCCACGACTCACAAAACCCAATCGGGTAAACACAGACACACACACGCAAACACTGTGTCGTGCACGCGTGCAACTCACTCTAGGACACGACACACACACACTCGTGTCACGTGATCGTGTCAGAAGGTGCGCCTAGGGATAGGGTACGTGTCCAACACCCTGATTCGTGTCCACGTGTCATGTAGAAAGGACACGAGACGCGTATCAGAGACCTAAAATTGTGCATTCAGACTGCGTCGTGCACGCGGTCGAGTGTCTCGTGTTCACGACACAGGACACGACACACCACGTGCTTGTGTCCTGGGGTTCGCCCAATGATGGGCTACACATGTGTCAGCCTGATACGTGTCCAGGACTCGTGTGCGTGGGACACGAGGCTCGTGTCCGAGTCAAAAATTCGACTGAACGTGCGTGTAGGTGTCCAGTACGTGTCCCGTGCGAGTGAGTTTTCTCACTCGACATGACACGAGAAGTCGTGAGATTTTGGGGGCATGTTCGCAGACATTGCCCCCGTGTCCATGCCAAATTTGGCGTGTCGAAGTGCTCTGTGCAGTGAGCACGAACAGCGTGGTAGCAGGGCACTGTTCGTGTGTATCGTGCAGTGAGTTCGTGTCCGTTTTGGACACGGACACGACTCGGAAATGTGCTCAGTCATAGGGTTTCGTGATCTACAAGTCTAGGGCTACCCAAATATGTAATTTGTTTTACAAAATAACAAAGTTTAATCCTAAGTGGCATTTCACCAAACACTGAAATTAAGAGACAGACACGTGTCCGATACGGACACCAAACCAAGCCTAAATCTCACCAAACTTAGCCTACAGTTCCAAGGTACCTAGATGCATGCAACCATGAAGAGAAATCATAATATTAATAGGTTTTAGGGCATGTTACCTATGAGTGCAAAAATCTAATGAAACCAAGGTAGGGGGGAGGGGTATCCTCTTCACTTGAGATGGCCAAATTGATCTTCAACCTTGGTAGCTAGCCTCCCTTAGTATCTTCAATAGTAGGGGTTTCCAATGCAAGAAGTTTGGCTCAATTTGGAGCTAAAATGGCTAAATGGTGAGGGTGTGAAGTTGAGGGAAAAACTAGGTTTTTGTGTATGCAAAAATGGCATGAATGAAGGGGGGTGCATATATATGGTGGGGGGTAGGGTTGGCTGCCATGGTTAGGGTAGGGGTAGATATTTAGGGTTCATCCACCTTAGCAAACTTAGCTCCTAAGGCTTTGACTAGGTAGATAGATATTTCTAGGTTTCTAAAATATCTAAGAAAGTAATATCTTAGATATTTCCAACCTAAGATATTTACACATAGGTTAACATCTAACATTAGCCTCCTAGGTTAGTGACTAATCTCTAGGTTAGGGTAAACTAGGTTAGGGACTAACATGACGCTAATCAAATAATTAAATAATAATAAAAACACATAAATCCAAATAATTCCTAATAAATCCTAGAAAATTACCAAAATACCCTTTAGGCTAAAAAGCCCTAATTTGATGTTCTAAACCTATGGCTAGGCTCACATGATCATGGTTAGTTTCTAGGTTATAAAATCTCTAGGGTTTACACTAGGGTTATACTAGTAAAATCATAAAGTCATAAGCCATGACTTAGAAAATAGTTTTAAATTAACTAAAATCACCAAAAATCATATCATAACTAAAACACCATTAATAAATAATAAAAATAATAAATTTTCAAAAATACCCTAATTTCAGAAAACTGGGTGTTACAACTAGTAGTCGGGAACTGCGGAAGATGGCTATGCTACTGCTCCTCTTGTTGTTGAATGCAAGGAAGAAGACGAAGGGATGTATCAAGGAGGAGGTATTTCTTTTCTCATAGGAAGGAGTGCATGGTCATAAAAGGAAAAGGAGAGAGAAAAAGGGGTGGATGAGTTGGCTATGACAATATGCTAGTGGAGTGTTCTGTTCAAAGGAGAGCACGAAAATCCAAAAAAAAAATGAAGAGCTCGATGTTTCACACAAGTAGAAAGTTATGGTGTTTGAAATGTCAGAAAAAGTTGATGTTTCACACAAATAAAAAATTCTGGGAAAAAAGAAATTTTGGTGCTCTTCTGACTTTTTTATCTTTGTTAATCCATGTATATAATATAATTAAAAAAAACTAAGTATACATTTGTAAAAATCGGTCAGACCCGGTTGAACCCGGTTGAACCCCGGTCAGACCTGTACCAAAAAAAATCGGTTCGATTATCGGTCCAATTTTTAAAACATTGATTGATCGATTGAAGTCAAGTCCCCTACACTACTTTGTTCAGACCTGATATCCTTATGGTCAGTTATTGAAGTGTCCATGTCATTCCTAATGATGTATCACTCTTTCTCTTCACTGAGGTATATGTATGATCTTGTTCCCATTTAGACTGGTGTATCACACATTAAGTAGGCTCGACTTTAGCCTCCCTACTTGATATGTCCCCTGCTACTTGAGTAGCAATCCATCCCCCTTTAGTAATCCATCCTCCTTTAACAATCCACTCCCTTTAGCAATCCATTCTCTTAGCTGTCCACATATATAAATATACATGTTCAGTCTAGCCCATACCATGTTCTGTTCTTCGCTATAGCTTTAACCTCTTATATAGGTTCATTTCCAGCTTGACTTGGTGTTCAGTTAAAGTTAAGTTCAGGTATTGAACTCTAGGTTCAACTCCTTAGTTAGAAGTCCATTCAACTTATAACCCTTCCTATGCTATTGTCCTTAACATGACTATATAGTTAGCCCATTTATGAGTCAACCCCTATATGTAGGTCATTACATACATATCCTTCAGCTATACTTGTGCTTGTATATCTATATATATAGTTGGTAAGGGTTTAGGAAATCATGCTCCATAACTTTAATGAAAGGTAGGTAGTGTATGTATTTGAGAATTGGTGGATTATAGTGAGAGTGAGTGGTGTCATAATGTTGCATTATAGGATGAGTAGAGTATAGGATTGAATGTGGTTGATACTACATTGGTCTAGCTATGATAGCCTATTAGCCAAAACTTTATATTTAGACTAGTTGACCAGTGTTGACCAATAGTTAACTATTTGACTAGTGTTGACCCAAATTGACTTTATTGACCTAGCTTGACCTGTATCAACCTAAAGAAGGCCTAGAAGCATGTAGTTAACTCATTTAGATTCATTACTTACTCTAGAACATCAAATAACTTGTATATCTCAAATATAGGTTTGTGTGACACTACCTTGGACATCGATCCTTATACATTGTTCTGGACGACAAACGAGTACATTCTCTGAAAGTTCTTTTACTTATTTGATTATTACTGTGATTCAGCTTCTAGTATAGATCTATTTGATTCTCTGTCACAACACGTATTAGTGTTCTGGATTCATTCACTCGCAATACATGTATTTGACTCGTCTAGTCTCTATTACTTGAACCACTCACAAGAACCATCTACTCAAATCACCTACAAGTACTAAATACTCAAATCATACAAGAACCATCACTACAAGCAAGATAGTCGTGGCCGCTGGGCCCGGTATGTGATGTGTCGTATTCAACAAGAACAATCATTACAAGAAAGATATCCATCGCCGCTTGGGCTAGCGTGCGATGTGCCATATTTACAAGTGCTGCTTGGCCGAGCGTACGATGTGCCGTATTACTCGTCAATCATAAAAGATAGTCGTCGCACGCTTGCCAAGTGTGCGGTGTGCCGTATTACTCGCTACTCGTTTATATGACAAGAACAATATTTCAAAATACACTGGATTAGTGTCTTGTACTAGAATCACATTGTCTCATGTTTTACAGATTGGACTCGTCTCATATTGTTCTAGTTTTGCTGTCTCTATTTACAGTCTTTATCGTCATGCTCTCATGTTTCTCTATATTAACTTACCTTGCTCTAAATTGTTGCTCTACTTCATTACATGTCTCAAACTTTCCATGATTCATCAAGTATAACTGTCTATAACTGCTTTATAGTCTTTGTCATTTATTTGAGATTGTTAGAGGAGATGTGCTCGTTCCATCCTGACTGGATATATTTTTTAGGTGATTGTCCAGAGGATACGTGTCCTACCCATTACGGATCCGATGAGGGAATAGTTACCTTGGGTCCCGATTCTCAGGAGTGACCAAGAGACTAGTTTAGTGGACTTGTTTTAGCTTTCTATTTTGAACTTGAATTGTAATAAGTGGAGATTTGACATTGTATTCGAGATTTGTTTCGGATATTATTTTAGCTGTTGTTGTTGAGTTTTATATAGTTATTAGGTTTCTGTGATATCTTATCACGCTTTAGACTGTGATTGAGTATTACCATATCTTTATACTTGTCCTCTATTCGGAGTTGATATCTATGACGGGTACATTATATTATTGTGTGAGTTGTTAGTTAGCGACCTAGAACAACGTTCTACCGCCGATTCTGCGGCGTAGGCTGAACGCTGTCACGCACTCGTGTCCCTTTACCGGGTGCGGATCGTGACAAAGAGAAGGAGGATTTTACCGAGATAGGGGATTGACTGAGGAGGGGGTCGACCGGAGGAGGGGAGAACCGAAGGCCGAGGGGGGCTGGAGCGCCGGGGAGTTGCCGGGGTCTTGGGGGAGGAGGGTGGCTCACCGGGGGGGGGGGGAAGGGAGGCGGAAAATAAAATTTTGGAGGATAAGAAATGAAAAGTCGAATCAGAAAAACCCTATTTGAAGTAATTTAGACGTCAATAAAAATGTCGCTAAGCATCGCCATGATTTAATATACTGTGACGCATAAGATAGTGAATCACTAAACGTCGCCGATAATAAAAATAGAGCGACGTTCACTGACTACTCCGCGACTTTAGTTTTCATTATATTAAATGCAGTCGCAATACGTCGGTGACAGTCGCTAACAATGACGTATTGCGACATTTTATATGTACGTCGCTAATTTTCAAAATATTAGCGAGGTTTTATTCAAGAGTCGCTAATTTCGTCGCTGATATGACTTATTTTGATAGTGTTGGTCGGTTCAAAAATCTTTCAAAAGCGGTGTAATGTAATTTTTGGTGGCTTTATAAACATTAAAACGGGTAGATTTTGAAAAATTTTATCATTTTTTTTATTTATATCATCACCAAAAATATATAATTATAACTAATAGTACCCTACACTATTAATTTTTCTTTCTCATATGTGTTTCTCTTCGACTTCTTCTAAACTTTGGCTACATTTTTTGGTAAGTTTTTAAAATCTCTCCCCTATTTTCAACCAAACATTTCTATTATTTAATGTGTTTCTATTATTTTTAACAAATATAGACTTCTACCTCCTGATCGAGGCGTGGACTTGGTGGCAGTTTCCACACAGTACCGTTTTGTTTATATATAAAGACATATAGGTAATTTTATTCGTGTAAAAAATTTTATGAACTGTTTGTTAATGAATTACCAAGCATGAGTTGGACTGGTTTAAAATTTGTTACTTAAAATCACTCCAAACCAGACCCCTCATAACCGCTCATCACCGGTACTAAATTAAAATACCTCATAACTGCTACCAGAGTCGGCCCATGAGTTCGGGTTGCCCTAACCTAAGCTAAATTTGGTTGCCCCTTTCCCTTGAATCCAAAAGAAGATATCAACAAATTGATGGCGAATGGTATTTGCAGCGGCGTCGAAGTCTCCGGTTCTGACGATGGTGTGGAGCTCGGATTCCGAGTTCCTCTCCTTGAGCTACTCGAGGCCTTCCCAGTTGGAACTCAAAATATGGACTTGGTGGATTGCTAGTTCAACTGACAGAGGGGAGTAGGGTGGACCACGGATGCTTTATTGGTGAAAATGCAGGGACTTAGGAGCCTGGGGTTTGCCCTAATCGGGGGGGTTGCCCAAGCCCGAGGGCTTGTCAGGCTTACCCCAGGGTCAGCCTGACCGCTACCCCCACAATTGCCAAAAAGATCCCTATAAACAATTTTGAGTGACAAACTTGTAAATTAAAAGAATTAGACAGCATCGAGTAACTTTTGTAGTGGCTTGAGTAATACTCAAATATATATTTATATGGACACAAATAAGTTCATTTTCCAAATTTTACTAGTCTTAACTGAAAAGAGAGAGAGAGAGAGAGAGAGAGAGAGAGAGAGAGAGAGAGAGAGAGAGAGAGAGTGTGTGTATGGCCGAGGTTGTGCAGAGGAGTCTGCAGGTCGTCAACACTAGGATTGTGTTGGCTGCCACAGTATTACTGGCACTACTACTCTGCGTATGGACTTTGCGGCACGCGGAAGAGACCCATGTGCAGGAGCCAAGGGTACGTTTCCTCCCAATCACCTCTGGTGCTACCGGACCGGAGACCCTAGCCTTCGATCCTCACGGCGAGGGGCCCTACACCGGCGTGTCCGACGGCCGGATCTTGAAATGGAATCACAACCAATGGCTAGACTACGCGGTGGACTCTCCTCCATCTTTGTAATCTCTCTCTCTCTCTCTCACAATAAGATATCGTAGATTAAGCTCATTTTTGTTCACCTACCAAAACACGTGTCATTTTTATCCAACCTAAAATTACGCTGTCGTTGATATAATTTGTTTCGGACTCTGTAGATCGAACGAGTGCAGGGGATCACACGATCCGGAACGGGAAGACGCGTGCGGCCGGCCACTGGGGCTGCAGTTCCACAGGGAGACCGGAGATCTCTACATTGCGGACGCATATTTCGGGTTGCTAGTCGTAGGTGTCGGAGGCACATTTGCAAAATCAGTGGCGACACAGGCAGAAGGACATCCATTTGTGTTCACCAACAGCCTGGACATTGATCAAAGCAACGGCATCCTCTATTTCACCGACAGCAGCATGCGTTTCCAAAGGAGGTACGCTCCATACCAGTTGTTAATCGAAGTTAAAAGGTTCATAACTTTGTGTGAATTAATTGCAACTTTTATGAATTTTAACTAATTACGTAAAAAAAATAATATCAGTCAGTTCTATTAGGTGGTAAAAATAGAGATTATGTAGTTACGTGTCTCATGTCATATTTGATATTAGAATTTAGGTCTCATATTGTGTCTAATATCAGAGTTTATGTCTCCAGAATAATTTTGGATGGTAAATATAGTAAATTGAAATCTAAACTCTGACAATGAATAATTTTGAGACGTAAATTCTAATATTAAATATTATATGGGATCCTATAACTAAATAACTATAAAATATAACCCAGCTCTAGTTTATAGCAGGTCAATCTCAGATCCAACCCAGCCCTATAACTATAAAAAAAATAACTATAGAATACAAGATGTGAACCTTAAACATCTCAAATCCAAACCAGCTCTAGCTAGTTTATAGCTGTGTCAACCTTTCACATGAGTAAAATTTAAATAAAAATTAATCTTATATTGAAATAAATATAGATTTTTATATATTAAACTAAGAGTAGCCTAGTCGAGTTTTAGACTTTTTCTAACCTCTAAAGATTATGTACAAATACTAAAGCAGAACTTTATTTTTAACCGCTCAAAAAAAATCTAATACTCTAAAGATCGTGTTATTTTTTTATTTTATTTTTATTTTTTTTGTTTTTTGTTTTTTATTTTTTTTTTGATCGTGTTATTATGAATAGTCTTGTTTGAGTAGAGTTTTATGATTGCCCTTAAAATTTTAGAGCATCTCCAACCCAATAGTCTTGTTAAGTGTTGTGAGTCTTAGGTGGCTCCTATGTGGCATGAGCCACAAGACAATGTCTTGTTTATGTGGCAAAATTATATCTCAAAAGACAATGAGATAGGAAAACTCTCTCCAATGCAAAAGTATTGAAAAGACAATAAAAAATATTTTTTCCAACTTCCAAGACAACTTTTAAGACAACTACTCATCTTCTTTCTTTTTTCTAATATTTTTTTATTCATAATTGATGACATGGAAGAGAAGACATTGTCAAGTGCATTGTCTAGAATAAGACAATCAACTTCACAATGTCTTCTTTAATTTTTGTCACATAAGTTTCACAATTGACTTGACAATTGCATTGGAGAAGAACTTTTGAATAAAATTTTGTCATTCCTATGTGGCGGCAACTTTTTTTCAAAGTCACAATAGGGTTGGAGGTGCTCTTAGCACAGTTCTCCAGTAGTATTTTGATAAATGTTTTGGAATTTGCTTTTGCTACTTTCTTCTTCACTTTCTAGCGTAGATTGAAGTGGCAATTTGACCAATTATTGTACTTCGGCCCTGCGTACTAGGTACTACGTTCATAAAATAAAGAGAACTCTTCATGGTCCTTTTGGTAGTTGCGAAAATAATTGTCACATGGCATTCGTACCACAGCAGCAGTTTGATAAGGCACTACGAGTACTCCAAATGAGGTTGCTAGAGAGGCCCAACAATCTTTACATTCCCAAGCATATTCACATTGATTCTCATCAACTTCATTTTGTGTGTGTGGAGGAATCCACATCCCCTCGTTCTTGCGAGGAGGAATCTGTGGAGGAATATGTTAAAGTCCAGTCTAGATTTAATAACAACGTACTTGTAGAATTCAAATATTATTAAATATTTAATTTGATTAAATTTGAATGTTCATAATTGATGTTGTATTATTTTAGATATAAAAGGATTCTTATTTTAAAAAATTATTATGATCTAAAATAGGATAATTGATGGAATATTTTAGGTGTAATAAGATTCTTATTTGAGGGCTTCCTAACTAAGAAATCATATTATGACCTAAAATAGGATTTTTCTCATTCTATATATATGGGGTGAGGGTGGAGGCACAAAAAATAAACACAAAAGTGAAGATTCGGGTGCTTGTCCAGAAGAAAATATAAGAGAAAGTCCGTACTTTGCTCTTAGGACTTCGTCATCCAAGACAGAAGGAAGAAGAAGATCTAATCGAGGAGTCGTCAACTTCGGTTAGTAAGATTGCTACGGGCTGGTGAGTGATCTCAATTTTAATCTTCTATTTTTTTTCTTGAGAGTGGTGAGGGGGTTGAACTTATTAGGACAAAAGGTTCAGCGTGAGTTCCATCAATCTTGTAATTTCATCCGAGTTATTAAATGTTGGGATTTGTCCAAGTGACTTACGTCACCGTCATATACTTGTCTTGATCTTGTGCTTGGTGTCCGTTAGACGGAGGTTGGTTTTGGTCAGGTGGGTTGGCAACTACTTTCACACGTGCCCAACAATTGGTATCAGAGCTTTGGAGGTTCTGACAACTATGTCTATGGAGCAGATGAACACTCGTATGATCACCCTCACAGGAGAAAACTGGACGATTTGGAAGCCAATGATGAAGGATCTACCCTGGTGCAAGGACTTGCATGATCCGTTTGAGGGCGACAGCGCAAAGCCAACCGACAAAGTTACTGAAAACTTGAAACGACTAGATCGGAAGTGTAACGACCATAGTTCGTATTACGTATTTTGGTATATGTGTGCGTATCTTGACTCGTATTGCATATTTCCTTGCATGGTTATTTTGGCATTTCATTTCTTGGTTCGGTTCAACTTGCTGGTTCGACTTGGCTTAGTTTAATGTGGACCAAACCCCCACCTACCACCACCACCATCATTTATATTTCCACCTCACTCTCTCTCTCTCCTCATTAATTCTTCTCAATCACTTCTTCTTCTCCACCATTACTTCTTCACCTACCAGGAAGAGAGCTTAGGCAAGTGCAGCTTACTTCATGGAGGAACTCCGTTTTTATTGTTCCATTCTCTTCCTCATGAAATTCGAACACACTTTAATACTTAGTATTTCTAATTTTCATGGCTCATTTCTTGTAAATCTAAGTTTATTTTATTTTCGAATTTCTTAGGTTTTGATCTATTTAATCTTGTTATTATCAAGTTCTGATGGTTTCATGTTGTAGAGAATTTCATTCTGTTCTATTTTGACCTATGGAAGTTCGGATTTGGACTCTAGATGAAGGTTTTATGAAGCTTGGAAGCCATGGCTTGCATGGTTCTTCTTCTCGGAATAATAGAGAATAAGAACAGTTCCGCAGCCGCATGAACTTCCGTGGACGCATGAACTTCCGTGGCAGCATGAACTTTCGCAGCCGAATGAACTTCCGTGGCCGTATGAACTTTCGTAGCCGCATGAACTTTCGCAGCCGCATGAACTTCCGTGGCCGCATGAACTTCCGTAGCCGCATGTACTTTCGCAGCCGCATGAACTTCCGTGGCCGTATGAACTTTCACAACCGCATGAACTTTCGTGGCCGCATGAACTTCCGTGGCCGCATGAACTTCCGCAGCCGCATGAACTTCTGTGGCCGCATGAACTTCCGCAGCCGCATGAACTTCTGTGGCCGCATGAACTTCCGTGGCCGCATGAACTTCTCTTAATTCCCAGCCGCATGGCTCTCAGTCGTATGCGCCCTGCCCCCTGTGCCGCACGACTCCCCCTGCCGTCCCTGCACCCTCTTTTGATTATTTAGTGCTACATGTATGTTGGTGCCTTGTTAATTTAAATATATTTTCTGACACGCTGGTGACCCGTTGTGGTACATTTTTGACAAATGACATGACGTGATAGTGGTCCGTCGTGGCGCACTCCTGACAGTGAATATGACATGATATATATATCTCGAAGGCTGTTGCGACGGCTAGCATGTCATGACAAGTATGAATGACCTGGACACCGTGGGCGATTGTGTTTGTACAAATAAACCAGTACTGTCTTGCATCATGTCTAGGATGAGGCTCCCTGAGTACCACGGTCAGAGATACCTACAAAAATTGACTAAGGCTAATAAACTAGAATAATTCAGTAGTCATGAAGAAATTTTCCAGCTACAGGCAATCCCGTTATCTGGGTGTCCTAAGTGGACTTGTAGCCTACCGACGAGTAGGGCACATTTCCAGCACACAGTCATGTGTTGCACCCTTCATAAACGGACATTCGACCTGGATAACCTGGATGGTCTGCAGGACTTGTGGCTGTTGGGATAATCTTATTGCATTTGCTAGTAACTAGGCATGTGATAACCCTAGTTAGTTAAAGTATCAAGCCGTACTCTTTGCTTGGCCGTGATTGATTGAATAAAGTCTAGCCCAGTTTCAACTTGTCCTGATCCTGTGCAAGATTATGACAAGATATGATTATTTATGCTTGTCTTAACAATAATGATCAGGGGACCAGTTCTGTTCAGGCGAAGGGTTACAATCTCGATCATTATTTGGTTTAAGGGTTGTAACCTGGCTCCCGGAGCAGTTCTGTGTCCTCTCTTCGTTTATTGTTTTATTGCTCCCTATGCCATGCTCGTCATGTTTTATTTTACTTCAATAGCATGATTATTTATAATGGCCTTAACAATAACGATCGGGGGTCCAGTTCTGTTCAGGCGAAGGGTTACAACCCCGGTCCTTGTTTGGTTTAAGGGTTGTAACCTGGCCCCCGGAGCATTTTTGTGTCATCTCTTCGTTTATTGACTTATTTCACCCTATGTTCTTACTTACCAACAAGTAGTTGAGACGGATTTCTATTCAGGTGAAGGATTACAACCCCGGTCCTTGTTTGGTTTAAGGATTGTGACCTGGCAACTTGAATGGTTTCCTCGTACTCAATTTACTATTGTTATCTTTATTATTATCTGTTTCGTTTATGATCATCTTTAATATTCATTTGTGGTATATTGGTTTTAGTTCCTAAGTGAAGCCTCCTTTGTGGCACTTGCTCTTTCTGGGGTCTGACCCAGCTGATTTTGTGTGGCCAAATATCGGAGCAGCACCAGAGGATCTACCTACCTTCCAGCCAGATGGTGACCACCAGGCGTAACCCTAGCAATGAGTGGGTTTCTTTTTGTTCTTCCACTTTATTATAAAATTATTCTTTTGAGGCGTTTAGCTGGCGAGCACGTGTTAGCTCGTATTGCACCTTTATTTACTGTCTGCCTATGGGCTGTAACATGATTGACAAATCCTAGGGTTGATCATGTATGACCAGAACTCTTGCTAGTCTTGACATTTTGTACGACTAGCTTCATGATCATCTAAATATGAAATGTATGGAACGTCTTACTATTGTATATTTGGCACTCTGACATCTTGTAACTGTTATTACTTGCTTGAGATTGAGACAATAGGCTTGTTTATGACCATAGAAGACTGATGGCTTGTAGTTAAACTCTCATGTATCTAGACAGCCGTGACCGTATAGCGAGGTGGGTTGCACTTCAATATACGTAGCTGGCTATGTACGCCCCCGCTCTCCAGTATTCTGGTTCTGGGACGTGACATGGTTTAAGTGGTGGCCCATGCAGGTCTTGTAAATCAAGATATGTGAGGGTTTATCGAATAGATGTCTCAATCAGTACTCGTCCTTGATCTCTGCTCGTATCTTCTGAATTCCTGTAATCTTGACCTGATCACATGCTTGTTTCGTTGATCTGTCCTGGTCCTTCCTTATTGTTCCCTATGTCATTTTCTTCAGCGACATTGTTCCTGGACCTGCCGATCAGCAAGACGGAGCACCTCCCGCGGACTAGCAGCAACCTGAAGATCAAGCCTAGCATTCAGGAGTAGCCTCCAGAGTCGTGCCTACTAGAGGAGAACCACCCGTTCAGCCCGTCCAGCCTGCAGAACCTAATGATGCCACTTTGTTGGGTCTCATCAGGTCATTATTAGCTTCCCAGGATCGTCGAGGAGATGCCTTGCACCAGGCAGTGGCAGATGCTTTGACCAGAGGAGGTCATCAGGGTAATAGCACGGCCAACAGCTTCAAGCGCTTGAACCCTCCATTCTTCGACGGCAGTGAAGATGCTATCGCTAGTGATGCTTGGCTTCAGGACACAGAGGTGATTCTAGAAGCAGCCAGGACTCCAGAAGCCGAGAAGGTGACCGTAGTGCGCCTGCAGTTATTGGATCTTGCCCGCAGCTGGTGGGCGGCGCAGGTGTAATGACCATTATTTGTATTACATATTTTGTATACGTGTACGTGTTTAGACCCGTATTGCATGTCTCTCTGCTTGATTTATTTTGGCATTTTCTTGATTGGTTTATCTTGACTTGGTTCGGCTTGGTTTTGCATGGTTCGGTTTTTATGTGGACCAAACCACTCCCACCTACCACCACCTTCATTAAATATCCTACCACATATTTGTCTCTCCTCATTTACTCTTCTTCTTGCCCACCATTACTTCTCCACCAACCAGAGAGTGGGAGAGCTTAGGCAAGTGCATCTTGCTTCATGGAGGAAGTCCATTTTTATTGTTTTATTATCTTCCTCATGTGCTTCTGACCCACTTTAGTGTTTAGCATTTTTCATTTCCATGGTTAAATTTTTGTAAATCTAGCTTGTGGTATTTTCGGTTTCCAGGAGTTTTGATCTATCAAACTTGCATATTTTGCTAGTTGATGGTCCCATGTTGCAGAGAATTTCGTTTGGTCCAAATCTGACCTACGGGATTTTTGCCCTGGCCGCATGGCCATTTACTAATGAGCCGCATGGCTTTATATAGAATTGTATTATTTAATCTCCTATACGCTTGCAGTTGTTTGCAAATGTTAATTGTAGCCGCATGAGAACATAGTTGGCCACCTTAGCATTAAATGCATGCACGTGGGAGCAAAGCTTAGCATTAATGCTTGGCCCCATTATCATGGCTTAGCATTTAATGCTTGCACCCATAGCATTGCATGCATCAGCATACATGGAAAAAACTATTCTTGGCCGCATGGGGACCATTTTCAGCCGCATAAGAAAATATTTATAGCCGCATACAGAGGCCAATAGTCAGTCGCATGATTATTAATATTATATTTAATATTTTGCTGGCAAGCTTGCTTGCAAGCTAATTATTAATGCATGTGTTCTTTAAATACATTATTTAATGCGTGGGATAGCAAGCTTTGCTTGCATGCACACGTACAGTAGCGAGCCGCATGGGCATTGTATTTTTTGTATATTTTGTATACTTTAAGGCATCCAGCCGCATGCATATTTAATGCATATTTTAAATGCTTAGAGCCGCATGCATATTAGAGCCGCATGCTTATGCTTAGTGCCGTATATGCTTGCATGATGCTCAAAGCATTCAGCCGCATATGCTTATGCTGGCATTTAATGCTTAGGCTTAGAGCCGCATATGCATACTAAAGCATTAGGCTTAAAAGCTTATGCTAGCATTTAATGCTTAAAAGCTTATGCTATCATTTAATTCTTAAATGCCTATGCTGGCATTAATCTTTAATGCTTAAAGCATTAATCCTTAAATGCTTATGCTGGCATTAATATTTTATGCTTAAAGTATTAGGCTTAAGGCTTAATGCTAATATTTAGTATTTAATGCATATTTTGCATTATGCTTAGTGTATTGTGCTTTATGCGAGTAGGCTTTAGCTAGCATGCATGCATAATTTAGTTGGCCGCATGGCCTCTATTTAACATTCGTGGCCGTATGGCCTTAGCATAAATTGTAGCCGCCTGCGCAATTAATATTTAATTACTAAATGTGTGCTTGTGCCAAATTAATCGTTTCCTGACACGATGGTGACCCGTTGTGGTGCACTTTTGACATGACATGATAGTGGCCCGACGCGGCGCACTCCTGACAGTGAACATGACATGACAAGATTGAATGGCCTAGACACCGTGGATGATTGTGTTTGTACAAATTGAACCAGTAGTGTTTGCATCATGTCTAGGACAGGGATCCCTGAGTACCACGGTCAGGGATACCTACTGTAAATGGCTAAGGCTAATAACTAGAATAATTCAGTAGTCATGAAAGATTTTCCCTAGCTACAGGCGATCCCGTTATCCCGGCCACCATTGTGGACTTGCAGCCTGCCGACGAGTAGGGCACAAGTCTAAATTCATTGATATATGGAAAGAACGATGTACTGCTTAAATGAACCCAAGTCGCCTGGATAACTTGGATTAGCTGCAGGACTTGTGGCTGGAGGAACATCTCACTGCATGTCGTGATATCCCTAGTTAGCTAATGTAGAAAGTCATAGTCATTGATTGGCCGGAAACGATTATATGGTGTAGTTTCAGTACTCGATTATCGCAGGCTTGATCGCATGATTGTCACTTTTAACAATAAAGATCAGAGGCTAAGTTCGGTTCAGGTGAAGGGTTACAACCCTGGTCCTTGTTTGGTTTAAGGGTTGTAACCTGGCTTCCTGAGCAGTTCTAAGTCCTATCTTCATTTATTATCTTATTGTACCCCACGTCATGCTTGTAATATTTTACCTTACGAACAAGATTTGGAGACGAAGTTCTATTCAGGTGAAGGGTTACAACCCTGGTCCTTATTTGGTTTAAGGGTTGTGATCTGGCTACTTGAATGGTTTCCTCGCATCCATTATGACTGTGGTTATTCTTTTACTTTCAGTTCTTTTAACTGCTTTAATATATTTTTCTGATATGCTGGTTTTAGTTCTTAAGTGAAGCCTCCTTTGTGGCACTTGCTCTTTCTGGGATCTGACCCAGCTGGTTTTGTGTGACCAGACTTCGGAGCAGCTTCAGATGATCTACCGACCTTCCAGCCCGATGGTGACCCTCAGGAGTGACCAGGAAAACGAGTGGATTTATTTTTGCTCTCCCACTCTATTGTAAAAATTTTATTTTGAGGCGTTTAGCCGGCGAGCACCTGTTATCTCGTATTGTATACCTTATTATTGTCTGCCTACGGGCTGTAGCATGATTGACAGATCCTAAGGTTGATCATGTATGACCGAACTCTTGCTAGTCCTCACATTTTGTAACGACTAGCTTCATGATCAGCTGGATATATAATGTTTGGGACGCCTTACTATTGTATATTTGGTGATCTTATATCTTGTAACTTTATTTATTACTTGAGATTGAGATAATTAGGCTTATTACTGACCATAGGAGACTGGTGGATTGTAGCTAAACCCTCATATATCTAGACAGCCGTGACCGTATAGTGGGGTGGTTTCCATTTTATTATACGTAGCTGGCTATGTATGCCCCCGCTCTCCAGCAGTCTGGTTCTGGGGTGTTACATGGTTTAAGTGGTGGCTCATACAGGTCTTGAAAATTAAGATATATGAGGGTTTACCGAATAGATGTCTCAATCAGTATTCGCCCTTGATCTCTGTCAGTATCTTCTAATCCCTGAGATTTTCGACCTGATGACATGCTTGTATCGTTGATCTATCTTGGTCCGTCCTTATTGTTCCCTATGTCATCTTCTTCAACGGCATTGTTCCTGGACCTGCCGATCAGCATGGCGAAGTGCCTCCCATGGACCAGCAGCAACAAGAAGACCAGGCCCAGCACTCAGGAGCAGCCTCTCGGGCCATGCCTTCCGGAGATCCAGAACCCCCGGTGCAGTCAGCCCAGCCTGCAAGGCAGGATGATGGAGCCTTGGTTGGAATTATCAGGGAGCTGCTTGCATCGCAGGACCGTCGAGGAGATTCCTTGCATCAGGCAGTGGCAGATGCTCTGGGGAGAGGTGGACATCATGGGAGCAGTACAGCAAACAGTTTCAAGCGCCTGAACCCTCCATTCTTCGATGGTAGCAAAGACACTATCGCTGCTGATGCGTGGCTTCAGGACACAGAGGTGATATTGGAGGCAGCAAAGACCCCAGAAGATGAGAAGGTAGCCGTGGTGCACCTGCAGTTATTGGATCTAGCCCACAGCTGGTGGGCGGCGCAGGCCGTTGGACTAGCGGTGCCTATTGCTTGGACAGTATTCTGAGAGAGATTCCAGACCAAGTACTTCGATGTGGTGGCTCGGTACGATCTTCAGACCAAGTTTACCAATTTGAAGCAGATGGGCAGGATGGTCGATGGGTATGCGGCCGAGTTTTCCAGAATTAGCTGGTTTGCTCCCACCTTGGTGGCGACCAAGTTCGATAGAGCCCAGCAATTTCAACAGGGACTCCACCTGGAGATTTTGTTGGCAGTGGAGCAGTTCGAGCATCAGACTTTTGATACGGTATTGAGGGCGACTAGGAGGCATGAGTATACCTCCCAGAAAATTATGGACAGGACCGGGGGTCGAAAGCGATCTCACGGCCAGATGAATCAGTCATCAGCACCAGCCCCGACAGCTAGAGCTTTGACCATTGGAGCTCCGAGAAGGGCAGCTTCAGTTACGTTGGTTCAGCATTCAACCCCGGCGTATCCTCAGCAGCAGAAGCAGAAGCAGTCTTCCCCCACGGGCTGCTCTTATTGTGGGAAGCCTGGACATGTTATTTCAGAATGTCGCAAGGCTCGAGGATTGTGTTTGCTTTGTGGAGCGCCAGACCACAAGGTAGGGTCCTGCCCGTTCAGGACTGACTCATCACCAGCTAGGACCAGTTCATTAGTGAGCGGACAGCCCCAGTACAAGTCCAGCCGCAGTTTCCATCCCCGAGGTCGTTGCCGAAGCAGACCCAGGCTTTTCATCAGAAAAGGCCTCAGCAGTTTGCCCAGGCGCAAGCCCAGAATAGGCAGCGAGGATTTCAGCAGAGAGGGCCGGCACCCAGAGGACATGGTCAAGTGTTGGCTTTGACCATGGGAGAAGAAGGAGTGGCACCAGGTGAGGTAGTGGCAGGTACTATTCTCGTCAACACTTTTTCGGCTTCAGTGTTATTTTATTCTGGTGCATCGCATTCATTTATGTCTGTACGATCCGCGACACGGATAGGGCTGGAGCCCAAGTCATTATCAGTAAGGCTCAATATACTTACTGATAATGGTCTTGTGGGAGTAGATAGAGTGTTTTCCTCGTGTCGGATCTTGGTTAGCAGTAGAAAGTTTCCCGCTAGGCTGATGGAATTCCCGATAGCCGATTATGATGTGGTCTTAGGGATGGATTGGTTAAGGGACCAGTATGCTAGGATAGACTGCCATATTGGCAGAGTTATTTTTAGCATTCCAGGCAAGCCAAAAATTTTTTTCTCGAGGCGAAGTTGAACCTTCTCCTCCAGTATTGCGGATGGCCGTAGCAGCAGTACAGTTACCCTGGATAGTCGAAAATTTTCTAGATATTTTTCGAGAAGAGCTTCCAGGGATGCCGCCAGAACGGGAGATCGAGTTTACTATCGACTTGATTCTCGGGACAGCACCAGTGTCAGAGAGAGTCTACAGGATGGCACTGTCAGAATTGGAGATATTGTACAAGATGATTGAAGAACTCCGGACCAAGGGATTCATTCGTGCAAGTGGATCGCCTTGGGGAGCCCCGATACTTCTTGTGAAAAAGAAGGATGGTACGTCCAGATTATGTGTTGACTATCGTACCTTGAACTCAGTGACAATCAAGAACAGATATCCTCTTCCAAGGATAGATGACTTGTTTGATCAACTCAGAGGAGCGGCAGTATTCTCGAAGATTGATTTGTAGTCAGGATACCACTAGATCAGAGTCAGAGAGCAAGACATCCTGAAGACAGCTTTCCGATCTAGGTATAGCATTGGGAGTTCCTTGTTATGCCCTTTGGAGCGACCAATGCGCCGGCGGTATTTATGGACCTCATGAATCGTATCTTCATGCCTTATTTGGATCAGTTCGTGATCGTATTCATAGACGATATCCTGGTCTACAGCAAAAGTGAAGCGGAGCATGAACAGCATCTTAGAATTGTCCTCCAGATTCTCCGAGAGCACCAGTTATACGCCAAGTTTAGTAAATACGAGTTTTGGCTCGATCGCATTTCATACTTGGGTCATATCATCACCAGAGGGGGAGTAGAAGTGGATCCCCAGAAGATAGTGGCTATTGAAACCTGGCCAGTGCCCCGCACAGTTGCAGAAGTTCACAGTTTTCTTGGATTAGCCGACTATTACCGGAGATTTATTTCAGACTTTGCTCGGATATCAGCGCCATTGACACAGTTGACCCGCAAGGATGTGCAGTTCGCTTGGACAGCAGAATGTCAGGAATCTTTTGAGAAGCTAAAGCGAGGCTTGATGACGGCACCCGTTCTCACACTTCCAGATAGGACCGGAGGATTTTCAGTGTACTGTGACGCTTCAGGCAAGGGTTTAGGATGTGTTTTGATGCAGCATGGGAAGGTAGTAGCTTATGCGTCACGACAACTTCGTGATCATGAGAGGAATTACCCAACCCACGACTTAGAGCTGGCAGCAGTAGTGTTTGCACTTAAGTTGTGGAGACACTACCTATATGGAGATAGGGTAGAGATTTGCACCGACCACAAGAGTCTGAAGTATGTTTTCACCCAGAAGGACCTTAATATGCGTCAGAGAAGGTGTCTAGAGCTACTTGTGGATTATGATGTCAACCTGCAGTATCATCCTGGGAAGGCCAACGTTGTTGCAGATGCATTGAGTAGGAGAGCCGAAGTTTATTTTCTGACAGCACAACCAGAGTTATTGGCATATCTTCAGAAGATGGATATAAAAGTTGTCCTTCCTACCAATGTGGCATTGATGGCCAGCATGTAAGTACAGTCCAGTATAGTTGAGAGGATCAAGATAGCTCAGTCCTCCGATTCTAAGCTTCAGCGACTTAGAGCAAAATGTGAAGCAGGACGACGACCAGAATTATGCATTCATAAAGATGGTACACTTCGACATGGTAAGCGTCTTTGTGTACCCAGTGAAGATATAAGACAGGAGGTCATGGCGGAAGCTCACAGTTCTCAGTATTCGATTTATCCCGGTGGTACGAAGATGTAACGTGATATCCGTCAGCACTTCTGGTGGAATGGCATGAAGAGGGAGATAGCTCGGTTTGTCTTTCGGTGTTTGGTTTGCCAGCAAGTCAAGGCTGAACACCAGAGGCCAGCTGGACTTCTTCAGCCCTTGTCGATTCCAGAATGGAAGTGGGAACATATAACCATGGATTTTGTGACTGGATTACCTAGATCTCCAGCAGATAGAGATGCTATTTGGGTTATAGTTGACAGGCTCACAAAGGTGGCTCACTTTCTCCCATTCAGAGTGGGTCAATCGACAGCTCAACTAGCAGAGATGTATCTTCGGCAGATTGTTAGGTTCCACGGTGTACCAGTCAGTATTACTTCGGACCGGAATTCGAGATTTACGTCACACTTTTGGCGTAGCTTGCAAGAGAGTTTGGGAACTCGCCTCCAGTTCAGCTCAGCATATCACCCGCAGATAGATGGTCAGTCGGAACGCATGATCCAGACTCTGGAGGATATGTTGAGACCTTGTACACTCGACTTCGGTGGTTCGTAGGAAGATCACCTGCCCCTGGTGGAGTTCTCGTACAATAACAGTTTCCAAGCTAGCATCCAGATGGCACCGTTCGAGGCACTGTATGGAAGGAAGTGTAGATCCCCACTAGCCTGGGACGATATTGGAGAGAGGCAGATGCTTGGTCCAGAGATAATCGCTCAGATAGTTGAAGTGGTCAGGAGGGTTAGAGATCATCTTCGTGTTGCACAAGATCGTAAGCGCCATTGGGCCGATTCTCATCGGCATCCCCTTGAATTTTCTATCGACGACCATGTGTTCCTAAGGATCTCGCCTAACCGTGGCGTCATTCGTTTCGGCGTACGGAGAAAGCTTAGTCCTAGGTATATAGGGCCGTTCAATATTCTGGAGCGAGTAGGAGATGTGTCCTATCGTCTCGCTCTTTCGCCGTCTCTGAGTGAGGTACATGACGTGTTCCACGTATCCCAACTACGATTGTATATCCCGAACCCGAGCCACATCCTGGATCATTCGAAATTGGTTGTGGGTACCAACCTTCCGTATGAGGAGAGGCCCGTATCCATATTGAACCAAAGAGAGAAGATACTCAAGAACAAGACTATCAAGTTAGTCCGTGTTGCTTGGGGGTCATCACTCTTTGAGAGAGTCAACGTGGGAGCGTGAGGATGATATCTGATCGCGATATCCCGACCTATTTGACTCGTGAGGTATAATATCCTTCTTATGCCTCATGTCTTCGATTCCTTGCTTGCATGAATGATTGTTTGATTGCTTAACTAGTATAGCTGACCTGTGAGTAGTATAGCTTGTTCTTGCATCTCTAGCCACTGATTAAATTCTGAGGACGAAATTCTTTTCAGGTGGGTAGAGTTGTAATGACCATTGTTCGTATTACATATTTTGTATACGTGTACGTGTTTAGACCCGTATTGCATGTCCCTCTGTTTGATTTATTTTGGCATTTCCTTGATTGGTTTATCTTGACTTGGTTCAGTTTGGTTTTGCATGGTTCGATTTTTATGTGGACCAAACCACTCCCACCTACCACCACCTTCATTAAATATCCCACCACACATTTCTCTCTCCCCATTTACTCTTCTTCTTCCCCACCATTACTTCTCCACCAACCAGAGAGAGGGAGAGCTTAGGCAAGTGCATCTTGCTTCATAGAGGAAGTCCATTTTTATTGTTCTATTGTCTTCCTCATGTGCTTCTGACCCACTTTAGTGTTTAGCATTTTTTATTTCCATGGTTAAATTCTTATAAATCTAGCTTGTGGTATTTTCGGTTTCCAGAAGTTTTGATCTATCAAACTTGTATATTTTGCTAGTTGATGGTCCCATGTTGCAGAGAATTTCGTTTGGTCCAAATCTGACCTACGAGATTTTTTCCCTGGCCGCATGGCCATTTACTAATGAGCCGCATGGCTTTATATAGAATTGTATTATTTAATCTCCTATACGCTTGCAGTTGTTTGCAAATGTTAATTGTAGCCGCATGGGAACATACTTGGCCACCTTAGCATTAAATGCATGCACGTGGGAGCAAAGCTTAGCATTAATGCTTGGCCCCATTATCATGGCTTAGCATTTAATGCTTGCACCTATAGCATTGCATGCATCAGCATACATGGAAAAAATCATTCTTGGCCGCATGGGGACCATTTTCAGCCGCATAAGGAAATATTTATAGCCGCATGCAGAGGCCAATAGTCAGCCGCATGATTATTAATATTATATTTAATATTTTGCTGGCAAGCTTGCTTGGAAGCTAATTATTAATGCATGTGTTCTTTAAATACATTATTTAATGCGTGGGATAGCAAGCTTTGCTTACATGCACACGTACAGTAGCGAGCCGCATGGGCATTGTATTTTTTGTATATTTTATATATTTTAATGCATCCAGCCGCATGCATATTTAATGCATATTTTAAATGCTTAGAGCCGCATGCATATTAGAGCCGCATGCTTATGCTTAATGCCGCATATGCTTGCATGATGCTCAAAGCATTCAGCCGCATATGCTTATGCTGGCATTTAATGCTTAGGCTTAGAGCCGCATATGCATACTAAAGCATTAGACTTAAAAGCTTATGCTAGCATTTAATGCTTAAAAGCTTATGCTATCATTTAATTCTTAAATGCCTATGCTGGCATTAATCTTTAATGCTTAAAGCATTAATCCTTAAATGCTTATGTTGGCATTAATATTTTATGCTTAAAGTATTAGGCTTAAGGCTTAATACTAATATTTAGTATTTAATGCATATTTTGCATTATGCTTAGTGTATTGTGCTTTATGCGAGTAGGCTTTAGCTAGCATGCATGCATAATTTAGTTGGCCGCATGGCCTCTATTTAACATTCGTGGCCGCATGGCCTTAGCATAAATTGTAGCCGCCTGCGTAATTAATATTTAATTACTAAATGTGTGCTTGTGCCAAATTAAGCGTTCCCTGACACGATGGTGACCCGTTGTGGTGCACTTTTGACATGACATGATAATGGCCCGACGCGACGCACTCCTGACAGTGAACATGACATAACAAGATTGAATGGCCTGGACACCGTGGATGATTGGATTTGTACAAATTAAACCAGTAGTGTTTGTATCATATCTAGGACAGGGATCCCTGAGTACCACGGTCAGGGATACCTACTGTAAATGGCTAAGGCTAATAACTAGAATAACTCAGTAGTCATGAGAGATTTTTCCCAGCTACAGGCGATCCCGTTATCCCGGCCACCATTATGGACTTGCAGCCTGCCGACGAGTAGGGCACAAGTCTAAATTTATTGATATATGGAAAGAACGATGTACTGCTTAAATGAACCCAAGTCGCCTGGATAACTTGGATTAGCTGCAGGACTTGTGGCTGGAGGAACATCTCAATGCATGTCGTGATAGCCCTAGTTAGCTAATATAGAAAGCCGTAGTCATTGATTGGCCGAAAACAATTGTATTGTGTAGTTTCAGTGCTCGATTATCGCGGGCTTGATCGCATGATTGTCACTTTTAACAATAAAGATCAGAGGCTAAGTTCGATTCAGGTGAAGGGTTACAACCCCGGTCCTTGTTTGGTTTAAGGGTTGTAACCTGGCTTCCGGAGCAGTTCTAAGTCCTCTCTTCGTTTATTATCTTATTGTACCCCACGTCATGCTTGTAATATTTTACCTTACCAACAAGATTTGGAGACGGAGTTCTATTCAGGTGAAGGGTTACAATCCCGGTCCTTGTTTGGTTTAAGGGTTGTGACCTGGCTACTTGAATGGTTCCCTCGCACTCCATTATGACTGTGATTATTCCTTTACTTTCAGTTCTTTTAACTACTTTAATATGTTTTTCTGATGTGCTGATTTTATTCTTAAGTGAAGCCTCCTTTGTGGCACTTGCTCTTTCTGGGATCTGACCCAGCTGGTTTTGTGTGGCCAGACATCGGAGCAGCTTCAGAGGATCTACCGACCTTCCAGCCCGATGGTGGCCCTCAGGAGTGACCAGGGAAACGAATGGATTTATTTTTGCTCTTCCACTCTATTGTAAAAATTTTATTTTGAGGCATTTAGCCAGCGAGCACCTGTTAGCTCGTATTGCATACCTTATTATTGTCTGCCTACGAACTGTAGCATGATTGACAGATCCTAGGGTTGATCATGTATGATCGAACTCTTGCTAGTCCTCACATTTTGTAAGGACTAGCTTCATGATCAGCTGGATATGTAATGTTTGGGATGTCTTACTATTGTATATTTGGTGATCTTACATCTTGTAACTTTACTTACTTGCTTGAGATTGAGACAATTAGACTTGTTACTGACCATATGAGACTGATGGATTGTAGCTAAACCCTCATATATCTAGACAGTCGTGACCGTATAGTGGGGTGGTTTCCATTTTATTATACGTAGCTGGCTATGTATGCCCCCGCTCTCCAGTATTCTGGTTCTGGGGCGTTACATCAGGCCGTTGGATTATTGGTACCCATTGCTTGGGCAGTATTCAGAGAGAGATTCCAGACCAAGTATTTCGATGCTGTAGCTCAATACGATCTACAGACGAGGTTCACCAATCTGAAGCAGATGGACAGGACGGTCGATGGATATGCGACCGAGTTTTCGAGACTCAGTCGGTTTGCTCCCACCTTGGTAGCGACCGAGTTCGATAGGGCCCAGCGATTCCAGCAGGGGCTTCACCTGGAGATTTTATTGGTAGTAGAGCAGTTTGAGCATCATACTTTGATGCTGTATTGAGAGTAGCTAGGAGGCTTGAGTATACCTCTCAGAGGATCGTGGATAGGACCGGAGGTCGGAAGCGATCCCACGGTCAGATTAATCAGTCTTCAGCACCAGCCCCGGCAGCTAGGGCTTTGACCATTGGAGCTCCGAGGCGGGTGGCCTCAGTGACGTCGGTTCAGTATTCAACCCCGCCGTACCCTCAGCAGCAGAAGCAGAAGCAGGCTTCCGCAGTGGGATGTTCATACTGCGGGAAGCCGGGGCATGTGGTATCAGAGTGTCGCAGAGCACAGGATTTGTGCTTGGTTTATGGTGCCCCAGACCACAGGGTTGGGAACTGTCCGAACAGGAGGAGTTCATCATCAGCTTTCTCTAGTCCTTCAGTTAGAGGACCAACACCAGTCCAGCAGCAGCAGCACTGCAGTACCCGTTCCCGAGGCCATTGCCGATGCAGGCCCAGGCATTCCAGCAGCAGAGACCGCAGCAGTATGCCCAAGTCCAAGCCCTGATACAGAGCAGGCAGAGGAATTTTCAGTAGAGGGGACCCGCACCCAGAGGGCATGGTCAAGTGTTGGCCTTGACCATGGGAGATGAAAGAATAGCACCCGGTGAGGTAGTGGCAGGTACTATTCTCGTCAACACCTTTCCAGCTTCAGTATTATTTGATTCTGGTACCTCGTATTCATTTATGTCTGTACGATTCGCGACATGGATAGGATTGGAGCCCGAGTCATTATCAGTGAGGCTCAATATACTTACTGGTAATGGACTTGTGGGAGTAGATAGGGTATTTTCCTCGTGTCGGATCGTAGTTAGCGGTAGAGAGTTCCCTGCTAGATTGATAGAGTTTTCTATGGCCGATTATGATGTGGTCTTAGGGATGGATTGGTTGAGGGACCAGTATGCTAGGATAGACTGCCATCTTGGCAGGGTTGTTTTTAGTATTCCAGGCGAGCCGAAGTTTTCCTTCTCTCGAGGCGAAGTTGAACCTTCTCCTCCAGTATTGCGGATGGCAGTAGCAGTAGTGCAGTTACCTCGGATAGTCGAGGAGTTTCTAGATGTTTTTTCCGAAGTGCTTCCAGGAATGCCGCCAGAACGAGAGATCGATTTCACCATCGACTTGATTTCCAGGACAGCCCCAGTGTCAGAGAGGGTCTACAGGATGGCGCCGTCAGAGCTAGAGATATTGTACAAGATGATTGAAGAACTCAGAACCAAGGGATTCATTCGTGCTAGTGGATCGCCTTGGGGAGCCCCGATGCTTCTTGTGAAAAAGAAGGATGGTACGTCCAGATTATGTGTAGATTATCGTACCTTGAACTCAGTGACAATCAAGAACAGATACCCTCTCCCGAGGATACATGACTTGTTTGATCAACTCAAGGGGCAGCAGTATTCTCGAAGATCGACTTGCGGTCAGGATACCATCAGATCAGAGTCAGAGTGCAGGACATCCCGAAGACAGCTTTCAGATCTAGGTATGGGCATTGGAAGTTCCTTATGATGCCATTTGGAGCAACCAATGCGCCGGCTGTATTCATGGACCTCATGAATCGCATCTTTATGCCTTATTTGGATCAGTTCGTGATTGTGTTCCTAGACGACATCCTGGTCTACAGCAAGAGTGAAGCAAAGCATGAGCAGCATCTCCGAGTTGTCCTCCAAATTCTCAGAGAGCAACAGTTGTATGCCAAGTTTAGTAAATGCGAGTTCTGCCTCGATCGTATTTCATACTTTGGCCATATCATCACCAGAGGAGGAGTAGAAGTGGATCCCCGGAAGATCGTGGCCATTGAAACGTGGCCGGTACCTAGCACAGTGGCAGAAATTTGCAGTTTTCTTGGCTTGGCCGGCTACTACTGGCAATTTGTTTCAGACTTTGCTCGGATTTCAGCGCCATTGACCCAGTTGATCCGCAAGGATGTGTAGTTTGCTTGGACAGCAGAATGTCAGGATTTTTTTGAGAAGTTGAAGTGAGGCTTGATAACGGCTCCTATACTCACGCTTCCAGATGGAATCGGGGGATTCTCAGTGTATTGTGATGCTTCGGGCAGAGGTTTAGGATGTGTTCTGATGCAGCATAGGAAGGTAATAGCTTATGCGTCACGTCAACTTCGTGATCATGAGAGAAATTACCCAACCATGACTTGGAGCTGGCAGCAGTAGTGTTTGCGCTTAAGTTGTGGAGGCACTACTTGTACGGAGATAGGGTGGAGATTTTCACCGACCACAAGAGCCTGAAGTATGTTTTCACCCAGAAGGATCTCAACATGCGTCAGAGGAGATGGCTGGAGCTTTTCGTGAATTATGATGTCAACATGCAGTATCACCCAGGGAAGGCCAACGTTGTTGCAGATACATTGAGCAGGAGAGCCGGAGTTTATTTCCTAACAGTGCAGCCAGAGCTGTTAGCAGATCTTCAAAAGATGGGTATATAAGTTGTTCTCCCTTCCAGTGTGGCATTGATGGCCAGTATTCAAGTTCAATCCACTATAGTCGAGAGGATCCAGATGGCACAGTCGGCAGATTCTAAGCTTCAGCGACTTAGAGCAGAGTGTGAGGCAGGACGAAGACGAGAGTTGTGCATTCATGAAGACGGTACACTTAGGCATGGAAGGCGTCTTTGTGTACCTAGTAGAGATATCAGACAAGAGATCATGACAGAGGCTCACAGTTCGCAGTATTTCATTCATCCCGGCAGTACGAAGATGTACCATGATATTCGTCAGCACTTTTGGTGGAATGTCATGAATAGAGAGATAGCCCGGTTTGTCTCTCGATGTTTGGTTTGCCAACAAGTTAAAGCTGAACATCAGAGGCCAGCTGGACTTCTTCAGCCCTTGCCAATTCCAGAATGGAAGTGGGAGCATATAACCATGGATTTCATGACTGGATTACCTAGATCCTCGGCTGGCAGAGATGCTATTTGGGTTATTATAGACAGGCTCACGAAGGTGGCTCACTTTCTTCCATTCAGAGTCGGTCAGTCGACGGCTCAGCTAGCAAAGATGTATCTCAGGCAGATAGTCAGGTTGCACGGTGTACCAGTCAGTGTCACTTCAGACAGAGATTCCAGATTTATATCGTACTTTTGGCATAGTCTGCAGGAGAGTTTGGGAACTCGCCTCCAGTTCAGCTCAGCTTATCATCCGCAGACAGATGGCCAGTCGGAACGCACAATCCAGACTCTTGAAGACATGTTGAGATCTTGTAAACTCGACTTCGGTGGTTCGTGGGAAGATACCTACACCTGGTGGAGTTATCATACAACAACAGTTTCTAGGCCAGCATCCAGATGGCACCATTCGAGGCACTGTATGGTAGGAAGTGCCGATCTCCGCTAGCATAGGACGATATTGGAGAGAGGCAGATGCTCGGTCCGGAACTGATTGCTCAGACCGTTGAAGTGGTCAGGAAAGTCAGAGATCATCTTCGAGTTGCCCAAGATCGCCAGCGTCATTGGGCCGATTCTCATCGGCGCCCTCTTGAGTTTTCTGTCGGCGACCATGTATTCCTAAGAATTTTGCCTAACTGTGGCGTCATTCGTTTTGACGTACGAGAAAATCTTAGTCCTAGGTATATAGGACCGTTCGACATTCTGGAGAGAGTAGAAGATGTATCCTATCGTCTCGCTCTCCCGCCGTCGCTACGTGAGGTACATGACGTATTCCATGTATCCCAACTACGACGGTATATCCCGGACCCGAGCCACATCCTGAATCATTCGGAATTGGTTGTTGGTACCAAACTTTCGTATGAGTAGAGGCCCGTGTCTATATTGGACCGGAGAGAGAAAGTACTCAAGAACAAGACTATTAGTTTAGTCCGTGTTGCTTGGGGTCATTACTCTTTGGGTGAGTCAACGTGGAAGCGTGAGGATGATATCCGATCGCGATATCCCGACCTGTTTGACTTGTAAGGTATAATATCTTCCTTATGCCTTATGCTTTCAATTCCTTGCTTGAATAAATGACTGCATGATAGACTGCTTGTTATAGCTTACGATTAGTATAGCTTGTCCTTGTCGCTCTAGCCTCCTAATTAAATTCCGAGGAAGAAATTCTTTTAAGGTGGGTAGAGTTGTAACGACCATAGTTCGTATTACGTATTTTTGTATACGTGTGCGTATCTTGACTCGTATTGCATATTTTCTTGCATGGTTATTTTGGCATTTCATTTCTTGGTTCGATTCAACTTGCTGGCTCGGCTTGGCTTGGTTTTATGTGGACTAAACCCCCACCTACCACCACCACCATCATTTATATTTCTACCCCACTCTCTCTCTCCTCACTAATTTTGCTCCATCACTTCTTCTTCTCCACCATTACTTCTTTACCTACCAGGAAGAGAGCTTAGGCAAGTACAGCTTGCTTCATGGAGGAACTCCATTTTTATTGTTCCATTCTCTTCCTCATGAGATTCTAACACACTTTAATACTTAGTATTTCTAATTTTCATGGCTCATTTCTTGTAGATCTAAGTTTATTTTATTTTTGAATTTCTTGGGGTTTGATCTATTTAATCTTGTTATTATCAAGTTCTGATGGTTCTATGTTGTAGAGAATTTCATTCTGCCCTATTTTGACCTATGGAAGTTCGGATTTGGACTATAGATGAAGGTTTTATGAAGCTTGGAAGCCATGGCTTGCATGGATCTTCTTCTCGGAATAATAGAGAAGAAGAACAGTTCCGCAGTCGCATGAACTTCCGTAGCCGTATGAACTTCCGTGGCCGCATGAACTTCCGTGGCCGCATGAACTTCCGTAGCCGCATGAACTTTAGCAGCCGCATGAACTTTCGTGGCCGCATGAACTTCCGTGGCCGCATGAACTTCCGTGGCCGCATGAACTTCCGTAGCCGCATGAACTTCCGTGGCCGCATGAACTTCCGTGGCCGTATGAACTTCCGCAGTCGCATGAACTTCCGTGGCCGCATGAACTTCCGCAGCCGCATGAACTTCCGTGGTCGCATGAACTTCCGTAGCTGCATGAACTTCCGTGGCCGCATGAATTTCCATGGCCACATGAACTTCTCTTGATTTTCAGCCGCATGGCTCTCAGCCGCATGCGCCCTGCCCCCTCTGCCGCATGACTTCCCCTGCCGTCCCTGTACCCTCTTTTGATTATTTAGTGCTACATGTATGTTGGTGCCTTTAAATATGTTTTCTGACACGCTGGTGACCCATTGTGGTGCACTTTTGACAAATAACATGACGTGATAGTGGTCCGTCGTGGCGCACTCCTGACAGTAAACATGACATGATATATATATATATATATCGAAGGCTGTTGCGACGGCTAGCATGTCATGACAAGTATGAATGACCTGGACATCGTAGACGATTGTGTTTGTACAAATAAACCAGTACTGTCTTGCATCATGTCTAGGATGAGGCTCCCTGAGTACCACGGTCAGGGATACCTACAAAAATTGACTAAGGCTAATAAACTAGAATAATTCAGTAGTCATGAAGAGATTTCTCAGCTACAGGCAATCCCGTTATCTGGGTGCCCTAAGTGGACTTGTAGCCTACCGTCGAGTAGGGCACATTTCCAGCACACAGTCACGTGTTGCACCCTTCATAAACGAACATTCGACCTGGATAACCTGGATGGTCTGCAGGGCTTGTGGCTGTTGGGATAATCTTATTGAATTTGCTAGTAACTAGGCCTATGATAACCCTAGTTAGTTAAAGTATCAAGTCGTACTCTTTGTTTGGCCGTGATTGATTGAATGAAGTCTAGCCCAGCTTCGACTTGTCCTGATCCTGTGCAAGATTATGACAAGACATGATTATTTATGCTTGCCTTAACAATAATGATCAGGGACCAGTTCTGTTCAGGCGAAGGGTTACAACACCGGTCCTTATTTGGTTTAAGGGTTGTAACCTGGCTCCCGGAGCAGTTCTGTGTCCTCTCTTCGTTTATTGTCTTATTGTTCCCCATGCCATGCTCGTCATGTTTTATTTTACTTCAATAGCATGATTATTTATACTGGCCTTAACAATAACGAACGGGGGTCCAGTTCTGTTCAGGCGAAGGGTTACAATCCCGGTCCTTATTTGGTTTAAGGGTTATAACCTGGCCCCCGGAGCAGTTCTGTGTCCTCTCTTCGTTTATTGACTTATTTCACCCTATGTTCTTGCTTACCAACAAGTAGTTGAGACGGATTTCTATTCAGGTGAATGGTTACAACCCCGGTCCTTATTTGGTTTAAGGGTTGTGACATGGCTACTTCAATGGTTTCCTCGTACTCAATTTACTGTTGTTATCTTTATTATTATCCGTTTCGTTTATGATCAACTTTAATATTCATTTGTGGTATGTTGGTTTTAGTTCCTAAGTGAAGCCTCCTTTGTGATACTTGCTCTTTCTGGGGTCTGACCTAGCTGGTTTTGTGTGGCTAGATATCGGAGCAGCACCAGAGGATCTACCTACCTTTCAGCCAGATGGTGACCACCAGACGTAACCCTAGCAACGAGTGGGTTTCTTTTTGTTCTTCCACTTTATTGTAAAATTATTCTTTTGAGGCGTTTAGCCGGCGAGCACGTGTTAGCTTGTATTGCACCTTTATTTACTGTCTGTCTACGGGCTGTAACATGATTGACAAATCCTAGGGTTGATCATGTATGACCAGAACTCTTGCTAGTCTTGACATTTTGTACGACTAGCTTCATGATCATCCGAATATGTAATGTATGGGACGTCTTACTATTGTATATTTGGTGCTCTGACATCTTGTAATTGTTATTACTTGCTTGAGATTGAGACAATAGGCTTGCTTATGACTATAGGAGACTGATGGCTTGTAGTTAAACCATCATGTATCTAGCCGTGACCGTATAGCGAGGTAGGTTGCACTTTGTCACGACCCGCACCCTAGAGTAAGGGCACGAGAAGTGGGTACGTCCAGCCTACGCCGCAGTGTCGGCGGTAGAACGCTGTCCTAGGTCAATCATCTAATAATATAAAAGTACCTGTACAGTTTATACTCTCCGAATGGAGGTGACAAACTGAAAACAATCTCAATCACATCTAGGTAGAAGAATGAAAGACAGATAGACAGTAACTCAAAGAGAACAGTACAATAGATGAAATAAGTCTAAGTATCTAGGATAACATAACATCCAGAATGTCATCCCAATATACAAAATAAGTCTAAGAGTCTATACATCTCAATATCTCAAAATACAACTCAGAATGTGAGACAAAAAGATAATATGAAAAGATTGACTAGCTAAACTAGCCTAGACTACTGGGGCAACATCCTCAGCTGCAGGTGGATCCTGCTGAGGGTCCACAACATAAGTGTCATCTAGTCCTGCTCCATAATAGGTAGACACCAGGGCCTCATCCTCTGTAATATTTTCAACAGGTCCAGTCAGGACAGGAACGAGCACAATACATCTCACACAGTTCATATCAGGTTAGGAAATACGATACAGGCAATAGAGTAAGATACAGGAAATGCTGAAAGGAAATATACGCTGTAAAAGAGA
>JANAVB010034617.1:24082554-24132231 GCA_029216955.1 Iris pallida
CGTGTCTAAGTCGAATTTTCGACTGGACTGTACGCGTGTGTGGCCAGTGCGGCCCCGATTTCGTGTCCGATACAAAACGACACATCGTAAAACTTTGGGGGCATGTTCGCTGACATTGCCCCCTCGTGTCCACCAATTTTGGTGTGTCCTAGTGGCCTGTGCAGTGCGCACGAAGGGTTGTGGTAGCAGGGCACTGTGCGCGTGTATCGTGCAGTAAGTTCGTGTCCGTTTTGGACACGGACATGACTCGAAAATGTGTCCAGTAAGTTAGGGTTGTGACCTAGAAGTCTAGGGCTACCAGAAAATATAATTTGTTTTACATTCTAATAAAAACAGATCCTTTGTGGCATTTTATCAAACAAGGTTTCCTAGTCTAGGATACGTGTCCGATACGGACACCAAACCGACTCTAACTTTCACCAAATTTTACCCACAGTTATGGTAGTCCTATATGAATGCATTTATGAAGAAAAAATAGAGTTTTAACTATGTTTGAGGGAATTTACCTATTGGTGCAATTTCAAGGAAAATTAATAAAAAGGGGGGTGTGTGTCCTTCAACTTGATGATGCCCAAAGCTTCCAAATTCTTGATTTCTAGCTTCCCTTAGTACCCTTGATGTTGTAGGGTCCCAATGCAAAAGACTAGAGTGAATTTGGATCAATATTGATCAAGTTGTGGGTGTTTGAAGAAATTGAAATTTTCTAGGATTAAAATTCATGTAAAATTTTCATGAATGATGCAATGGGACTATATAGCAATGTGTGGCTGCTAGGGGGGTGCCCTTGGCCGGCCATGGCATGGGGGGGTGTCCTTGCCCTTTCCTTCATGGTTAAGGCAAGACTTTTGTGTAAAGGGGTGAGATATTTGGAGTGGTTTAAGGAAAATATCAACAATGTAATATCTAGATAATTATACCACTTTAACCCTTAACCAAAAATCCATCCTAAAGCTTCTAGGTTAGTGGCTAACCTCTAGATTAGGGTAGGATAGGCTAGGGACTAATCATGGTACTTAACCATGATTAAATAATATTAAAAATCACATAAACTCAAATAAAGTCTAGTAAATTACCAAAATACCCTTTTGGCCAAAAATCACTAATTTGATGTTCTAAGCCTATGGCTAAGCTCACATGGTCATGGCAACTTCTAGGCTAAGGAAAACTAGGGTTTACACTAAGTTATACTAACAAAATCACAAAGTCATAAGTCATGACTTAGCATGACTTAGAAGATGGTTCTAATTACACTAGAAATCACCATAAATCATATCATGCCCTAAACACCATTAATAAATAATAAAAATAATAATTTTTCAAAAATCCCTAATTTCAGAAAATAGGGTGTTACACACTTCAATATACGTAGCTGGCTATGTACGCCCCCGCTCTCCAGTATTCTGGTTCTGGGGCGTGACAAGAAGGCCGTTGGATTCATCCGCCAATTGTTGGATGATTCGATATTTCACCACGTGTCCATGGAGAGTTTGGTAAAAACATTGTGGAAGAAGCTACATTCACTATACGGAAGAAAGACGGCTGGCAACAAGGCGTTTCTTGTTCGCCAACTCGTCAACTCGAAGTACACGGAGGGTGCCCCAGTGGCACAAAATCTGAACGAGGTTCATGGTATCATTAATCAGCTATCTACGATGAAGATGGTGATTGATAATGAGCTTCAGGCCCTACTGCTCATGAGTTCTCTGTCGAAAAACTGGGAGACATTGGTGGTATTGGTGAGCAACTCCGTGCCTGATGGAGTTGTCATGATGGAGGCAGTCAAAAGTAGCTTGTTGAATGAGGAGGTCTGACGCAAGCAAGTGAAATCGTCGCAGGAGTCCGCTCTAGTGACTTCCTACGAAAAAGGAAGACCCAAGTCACAGGCGAGGACAGGGGGGAGTTCTCGGGATCTTGCGATTAGGACCGTAAGGAGGGCTGCTATTACTGTGACGAAAGGGGTCATATCAAGAGGAACTGCATATGAAGCTCAAAGCTGAGAAGGCCAAAGACAAGGACGATTAGGAGGATCTCACAGCAATAGAAGATATCATCATCGCAGCGACCGACATAGAGAAACCTTGTGGCATGTGTCATGATGGCGACTGGATCATGGACACAGGGGCATCGTATCACGCCACTCCACATAGGAGGATCTTTACGTCATATCGCAGTGGCAGGTTTGGACATGTGAAAATGGATGACAAGGAGATGGCTGCAGTTGCAGGCATTGGTGATGTGCACTTGACGACAGAATTTGGTGAGAAACTCGTACTCAGGAGTGTGCGACATGTACCGAGTTTGCCTTACAACTTAATTTTGGTAGGGAGGCTGGCAAATGATGGCTGTCGCAGTCTGTTTGGCAGCAAATATTGGATGCTTGTGAAGGGTTCCCAACAGCTGGCTCGAAAAGATTTGTGTTGGGGCATGTACAGGCTCAAATCGCTGAGCTGTACAGGCAGGCCACAGATACCGGATAGCGGCTCGAGGGGTATTCAACTGGAGGTAGATTGTCGAAAACTTGCTGAGGAGGGGCTTCTAGATTCTTGAGGATTACGGAGGATTCGGCTCGTCGAGGCAAAGCGACGGATGGTGATGAGTCAAAGATTGAGGGTCAGTCTGTCGGTCCCATGACAGCTGGTGTAGTGCCACGTCCCTACATCATCCCCATTTTTGTCCACGGGATGCGCGAGAAAGGAAAACTGTCACTATCGATTGAATCGGAACCGATAGATCGGGATCGGTTGAACCGGTCAATCGAGAATGATTGAATTAAGATCATTTTTTCGTTATGGAAAGACTTCTTCGGAATCAAATCCCATATTCGACGGGTTGTGCCTCAACGTTAGACTATGCGGCTGAGTCGGAAGAGACCTCCCGTTGCTCTGTTTTTCATGCCGCACTTGTCCTTTGGATTTGGTTTTTCTGAATGCATTTTCGTGAATGTTTTAGATGATTTTTGTGGCTTGTATTTTCGAACTCACATTTACATATCGAACTCCTTGAATGGTGCAGTATTCTAATATGTTGCTTATGAGATTTTAAGTGATCGTGTAGGTGCCGTCTAGCGCAACCAATGGGTCTTTTGCCTCAAATAAACAATCAAAGTGAGTGGCTGGACCCTTTTTTCCTTGACCTTCTTTAATCTCAAATCAATCAATAGAATGCTAGTTGGTTATGTAAATGCACGAAAGCTTAGATTTCAATAAACCGTTGCATGATTCATCACGTACGCACGCTATAGAACTATTAACCAAGAAAATATCGCATGCTTAATATCTTATGCCTGTTATAAAATCGAGATAAACAAAGTTTTGAATCATTGAATAAATGTCGCCATAACACGACAAAGCAACAATGACAATGGTTATGTTACTCACGAACTAAAGATTTTGCTTGAATAACTAATCTAACCTTGTACGGTCATTGGACAACTCATGCACAAAGAACGGCTTCCTCGAGCGATATCCCAAGAAATGGGATCATTTCGGCCTAGGAGGAAGCAAAAGATAGTTGAGCTCGACGAAGCAAAACATGGTTATTCGAAAAACTTGTAGCGGGGCTCGCTACTCGCGCTGAAAGGGTCACCGTCTAATATAGCTATAGTCCAAAATGGCTTGTGGTGCTAATGACCTTCACATATGCAAACTGTACACGCTAATTGTTAACGATTGACAGGGAAGAACATGGTAAGTCTCACATTATACGGTATACTCTGCTGAGGGTAAGTTCTACCGTAATTTATATTTTGCATATCGTATGCTTGTCTAAAATTTATTAAGATGGCTAGAAAGATCACAAAAATTTAGTCATAATCTTTTTTAAACCAAATGAGAGGAGGGAACTTAATTTGTCACGTACCAGTACAAAGTATAATATACTGATCCTCGCTCTCCACAGGTACCCTGAACCAAGAAGGGCGTGCCACTTAAGCTTAAGGCGACACAAGAACATTTGAAGCCTCGTCCGTGTGTTGAAGGTTTGTTTTGATCCTTTTGAAGACTCCACATTCAGTCCAGAAGAAATGACGTCTCGACTCCCCACTAAATGGGGATGTAATGTATGGAACGACCATCTCATCAGCGCTCATTTTGTAATTGAGTCATGTTGTAGCCCGCGAGGCAAATGAATGTAACAGAGTCATGTAAATGATGTTTATTATAAATAAAATAAAAGTTCCTTCTGTTTTCAAAATAATGTGTTTGTTCAATTTTTCTGCGTACTCTACTTGATGTTGTGTTTCGGATAACCTTATAACTATGCCTTTGGCGATCGCAACTTAGGTTCGCACGGTATCACGTCCGAGAAACGACTATCGATTTTACAAAATCGGGACGTGAGAGCTGGTCGGTCTCCAAGTAGGGGTTGCTCTATGGATCCAGATTTGGCGATAGGTGGTTTGCCAAATCTTTCCGGAGCGACATCGATTTTAGCAAGCCAGTGAGGAGATTAAGTTTTACAACAAACTCAATCTGAGGTGGAAGCATCATCATTCACACAGTTCAAGGAGAGTTATGGGTTATCGACGGCATGCACAATGCGTGATGTTCTGTTCGAGGATGCATGTGTATGGGGGAGCTTCAAGTTCGGACACGAAGGTAGGCAGGTTCAGAAGTTCGAATCTTGTGAGAACCGTACCGTCCGCTTGGTTGGGCCAGCCAAGGGTGCAGAAGCTCGTCGGAACGTTAATACTTTTTGGTGGAAAATGGAAGTCGGGGACAAGCAGCCAAGACTTACGATGAGGCTGATCGTCAGGGACTTCGGTCCTGGTCATGTTATTGACATCAGCAGAATTCCAGTGGTGTAGGAGGTGCTACGCATGGCAGCTAGCATCGACGTGACGATCGAGGAGCTGGAGACAAAAGAAGATGCAAAGCAACTCGAGGGATCGGAGATCAGTGGCATGGGGGAGCAGAAATTTTGTCGTAGGACGACAGGCATGGAGTCCAGTTGAGGACGCATGGGGTCAATACCCTCTCATCAGACCGGAGGGAGAGATCGTTGGAGTCTAGTCTGAATTTGCTAACAACATACTTGTGGAATCCAAATCTTATTAAATATTTAATTTGATTAGATTTAGATGTCCATAATTTGTGTTGTGCTATTTTAGATATAATAGGATTCTTATTTTAGAAAATCCTATTATAATCTAAAATAGAATAATTTATGGGCTATTTTAGGTGTAATAGGATTCTTATTTGAGGGCTTCCTAATTAAGAAATTATATTATGACCTAAAATAAGATTTTTCTCATCCTATGTATATGGGGTAAGGATGGAGGCACAAAGTACAAAAGTGGAGATTCGAGATGCTTGTCCACAAGAAAATCTAAAAGAAAGTCCGTACTTTGCTCTTGGGACTTCGTCATCCAAGACAGAAGGAAGAAGAAGATCTAATCGAGGAATCGTCAACTTCGGTTAGGGAGATTGCTACGGGCTGGTGAGTGATCTCAACTGTAATCTTCTATTTTTCTTCTTAAGAGTGGTGAGGGGGTTGAACCTATTAGGGCAAAGGGTTCAACGTGAGTTCTGTCAATCTTGTAATTTTATCTGAGTTATTAAATGTTAAAATTTGTCTAGGTAACGTACGTCACCGCCATATACTTGTCTTCATCTTGTGCTTGGTGTCCGTTAAACGAAAATTGGTTTTGGTCAGGTGGGTTGGCAAACGCTTCTGCACGCGTCCAACAGAATCCACATCCTCTCATTCTTGTATTTCTCAAATATCTCCATGATAACACCCGTTAAATCTTGTTTAAGTAATTTAATCTTAACCATTCATTTTTCAATGGTTAAGATTAGATGACTAATATATATATATATATATATATATATATATATATATATATATATATATATATATATATAAATATATATATATATATATATATATATATATATATATATATCATCTAATCTTAACCGTTGATTTAAACCATTCAAATCAATAGTTAATATCAGATGACTTAAACGAAATCCAACGGTTGATAACATGGGATGCTTGGTGATACAAAAATGAGGGGACCGTCCAGGGCCCACGAACTAGGAGGGCCTTAAAAATGTGTATGTATATAACCTTTGTACTATGTTAAATATTAGTGTTCATAGAAGTTTAATATAGTAACTTACATAGTGTAGTTGGTTTTCATATATATATATATATATATATATATATATATATATATATATATATATATATATATATATATATATATATATATATATATATATAGTTCGGTATACACATACTGCGCGTGCAAATTTTAGAAAAAGATGAATAGGAGACATAGAAAGAAAGTGTACGGTGGAAACAGTACAGGGTCGCCGACTCGGTTAGATGGGGGTGAGTGGTCGTGTAAGTGGTGATAGATTCGGGTAATGGTGGTGATTGTTGGTGTGTAATGGTAGTGGTGGTGGTTCTGGTTCGCCGGAATTAGGGTGGAGGAAGTGGTGGTGATTAGGTTCAGGGGTGGTGGCGTTTGTGTTATTGGTGAAGGGTGTGGGTGATAGAGGGAGAAGTGGAAATCGGTGGCGGCGGATGGCCGGTACTGGTAGGAGAGATGGCCGGCAAGGATGGCGACAGTAATGTTGCGATGGTGGTACAGGTGGTTGTCGCTATGGTGGTATTGGAGGCTCTGTGCCAGGAAAGGGAGGCCAGAGTGAGGGCGGTGGTGATGGTGGTGGTCAGAGGAGACAGAGAAGTAGAGGGTCGGCCGGGGAGACATGCGGAGGAGACGGCACCTCGCTAGAGTCCGATCGGCGGAGCTCGGCGGCGGTGAGGCGGACAGAGGCGGTCGACTGAGAATAGGCTGGTGGCTGGTAGAGTAGAAATAAAAATATTTTGTAATAAAATATTAGTGAGTCCCCAATATTAATAGAAACAATTAGAGTGCTCTCCAAGCCATAGTGGCAGATCTGTAATTTGTAATAGACCTAAGGGCAATAGTGGAACCCACTAACTAACTACAACTAACACCTAACTAATTACTAACTAATCCATTAATTAAGACTAATTAATAATTACTCATTCAAAGTCCAAGGCTTGGAAAGCCACATGTCCGCAATTCAAGCCCAAGGTTTGGTAGGCTAAATAAGTTAGGCTAGCTTACAATCCAAGTCCAAGACTTGGTAGGCTTACAAGATTAGACTAATAATAATATTAATCCCAACAAAAGTGATTCACTAATTATTAAATAATAATAATTAGAACTAGTAAATTACTATAAATTCACAAATGAATTTGGAAGAGAATTTTATAAATTCAAAAAAAAAATATTAGCACTAATTTCCAAAAAATACCAATCTAATTTCTAGGTAGTTACACAAAGTAGAACATCCTAGAAGTTGAACAGGCTATTGGACAATTTCGACATGAAGGACCTTTACGGATCATTTTGATCCGTCAAACATCGCGTTGTCGTACCAAATTCTCTATGATTGAAGTAGAACTTGTGACGAAAGAAACAGTGAAGCTAGATCGCAATTTTGAATGTCGGATTGCGTATTGAGAGCACGTAAAGTCTTTGACACGATGTAGTTGTCGTGTCTTGGTTGTAGCTTCGTGTTAGACTTTGCACGAAGTTCTGGGACGTCTTGAAGTCCAAAAGGAGGTCAGGAAGGCCTCGGACACGAGTGGACACAAACGGCTGCTGACGGCGGAACAAGAAATTGCGTAGTGTTTTGTAATAGAAATCGTTACAGTTGTTGCATTTTAATAGGTTTCCAAACGAGTGGGGTTAGGCGCGTGGAGGGGGGCGGGATCTACTACAGGGTTGGTGCGAGTTAGTCATGTGTAAGCCGGTAGTATTGGCAGGTTTGGGTTAGAAGGCCCGGATGCCATGGAAATAATCCAAGTGAATTACTCCACTGGGCTTTGTAGACCACAACCCATTGGAATTATATCCAACCAAAACTGCAGCAGTTCTGGGTTGGGCTCAAGCTGGTCCGACCCATCCGCTTGAGAATTAATTTAGAAATAGGAATAAATTTTAAATTTTTGATTTTTAATTTCCAAAAAATCCTATTAACTATTAGTTCATAAAAGCTATTTTTTGCCCTAAAAAATATCATATAATTCTTACCATTTTCTAAAAATTCTAGAAGGTACTATAGGCTACTAGGATGCTATATGTCAAGATTGGAGTCATTCTGTGGTATGGATTTAAAATGATAAATCCTAGAAATTTATTATTTACATTTTTCTTAACTTTTAATTACAGAAAAATCCATAAAAATATTCAATATATTTCTAAAATTATTTGGAGTCATTTCAAACTATTCTAAGACTTTATAGTGTGTTTCCATCGTCTACATTGTTTAGTTATTCTTTCTATGGCTATAGAGAACTCGTCCTCGAATTGATTCAAAATCCACCAAATCTCTGATTCAACGTTTCTAGAGTGTTAAATTACAACTTGATACCCTCAACTATTCGAATTATTCAACTTGATACCTTCAACTTTGAAAGGCATCAACTTAATATCCTCGTCTTGTCCTCCTTTTTCTCCGACATCGGCAGTCGGAGGTAGGGTGCAGCAAGCAGCATCCGCTAGCGTGGGGTGGGAGCGGCTGGTAAGGGCGTGGCGGGGAGTGGGGCGACTGGGGTGGGGTGCTCAAAGAGAGTACTGGGGGGCACGCGGCGGGGGGTTGGGCAACAGGGGGTGGGGGGGAGGAGGGAGGGTTGGGGTTGGGGGGAAGAGAAGGGTAGTTTAGTCAACTTTTAACAAAAATTTAACGTTGGACCGATGGAGGATACCAACACGATACCGTAACAACACGGCACGGTAATAACATGACGACACAAAATATATTTTGGTGCCATGGTGCTATAATAGTGTCTGATATGTGTCCTTGGAGTATCTTTAGAGTGTCGGACATGTACACGACACAGGCACTTTTTTTGGAGTGTGAGTGCGTCGTATATATCATGGTTTATTGGGTAAGGTGAATCAATATTTACATTGAGGTTCCAAAGTAATAAAGGTTTAAATTAGTGTGGAATTAGGTTAGCTTGTAAAGTAATTTGATATAGGATTTTCAAACTAATTCACCTGTTTATGCACTCTCCGTAGGCACGATGAGTAGACCATTAAACTGTAATATATATACTGAAAAATCTATGGGAGGACCAAAACGAACTTTTCCGTGTATTGGAACATCCAACCACCCAACAAAAAAAGTTATGTCTTCACCTGCTGACCACTAGAGCGAGGAGATTTTTGACGCTTATCGATTGTAGTTGAGTTGCATTGTCAAGCTCAATTCAAGTACGAGCAAAGCTGATCATAATCTTCCTACAACTATATAAGCGAGTTAACTAGAGTTACAATGAAACTTACAGGAATTGCATATTTCAGGGACTACATGGAAGCAATCACTACCAAGGACAACACTGGAAGGTTGATGAAGTATGATCTGCATGCCAAAGAGGTGCAAGTCTTACTCGGAGGTCTACATTTCCCGAATGGCGTTCTGTTGAGTCGAGACGGCTCCTTCCTCCTCGTTGCGGAGACCAGCACTTGCCGGATCCTTAGATACTGGCTTCGACCGCCAAAGGCGGGACTACTCGAGGTTCTTGTCCAGCTCCCAGGAGCCCCGGATAACATCAAGCGCAGCCCGAGAGGAGGGTTCTGGGTGGCGATGAACGCGGAAGGACCAGAAAGGCGGCTTCTCCCTCTTCCTCTCTGGCTACGGGAAGTCATGGTTCGGCTCGGACTCGGCAGCAGATGGACCCAGAGAGCGATGGCCGTGAGGATGAGCGAAGACGGTGAGATTCTGGAGACGATGGAAGGATTCGGTAGCGAGTTGGTGAGGTTCATTAGCGAGGTCGAAGAGCGCAACGGGACGTTATGGATTGGTTCTGTAGTGAACCCTTATGTAGCTGTGTACAGCCTTTAGAACATGCATGCAACCGGCCACTTGATCTTGTTCAGTTGTTCGAGCAACATAACCCATTATTAGCTATTGCATTTGCGTACTATGACATTGGCCATTCTCCTCATCTCATTAGCATTGCAGGACCATGTTTTTAGTGGATATGAATGATAATGTTACAAGGAAAATGCCTTTTGGCCCGCCCTTGGGGGGGTCCGCCCAATGACCGCGCCCTTTGGTAGCAGCCCATTGGCCTCCCTGCTAGCACCGGGCCCACCCCGAAATCCTGGACCCCCTCCAATGGGAAGCCGACACGTGGCCGCGGGCAAGAGCGCTTAGAGCGGTCACGTCCAAAGGACAGGCCAAATAGCACCTCCGACGTTACAAACGCCCTTAATTTGCTTTTCTTTGAAGATTTCAGTTTACCAAGTTAAAGAAGACCGCTAGATTTGAACCATGGCTCGCACTATCAATATTGGTATCAGAACCTTCCTAGACTCTTCTTAATTGACAGTTTCGGGACGGTTTTGTTCGTTTTGCATGTAGTTTTAGGGGGCAATTCGGTATCAGTCGATATCTGTGGTTTAAAAATAATTAAGCAGTTGGCCTATAGGCCTTCCAATCAAAATATCCTTTTAAAAAAAGGTCAACAGACATTTACCAAAAAAATTCAAAGTAGATTGTTCAAACTTGTCCCTGAATTCAAACTCAACCCTGATACCTGGTCCACCTGCTAAAGAAATCCTGGTCAAGAATCAACACACATCAAAAGATTGTAGAGTATCTATCCAATCCTTGTCTTCTCCAATTGTTTTTCCAAGTTTCATCCAATCTTTATGTCAATCTCTCTCTAAACCATTGTTACTAGTACATGAACTTCACTGGGGAGAGTTGAAGCCAATGACCAATATTGTTGATCTGTAGTGTCTCATTCATACAGACAAACCACTCTGCCTTCTGTAGTAGATTCATATTTTTTCCCTGTGCATCTTCAATGCACAGGTTCCACCATACTGATTACTGAGCATACCAAGGACTTTCAACTAATAATTCATATCCGATACCAAAACCGATACCTAAACCACCTAAACTGCTTGGCTAAATTATCCTAATGGCACCCCAACTACATCGCTAGGGTGCTTTTGGCACTTTAATTATTCACTATTCGATCTTGGTACCCCAACTTCATAAATTTTTATTTTGAAATATCTTTCGTCAATTTTGAAGCACATCGTGACCACTTCAAAAATATTCTTGTAGTACAAAGTGCAATTTAAATACTTGTATTGCTAGATATTCTTTTGGAGTAGTTCCTTCCAATGTGCTTCAAAATTGACGAAAGGTGAAACTATCATATTCAAAACAACTAAAAGCTTCATATTTTTTAGTACTTGAGCCTTGATTTAATCTAGAGAGAGAGAGAGAGAGATGTGGATGCTGAATTACATCCCACAATTTTTCCTTCCCATTAATTACAAAAATATGTATCATATGGTGTCAGCTGTTCAAAATTTGATATCAAGACATCTATGCCTATAGGTGATGTCTTGGGTTGAACTTTCTAAACAGAGTTTTGTATCAGAGCAGTACTCAATCTTGCTCTGGTTTTCTTTGGCAAAATCCCCTCTTCTGTGATTTTCCTCTTTCTGCCACTGTTATTACTGATGGCAGCAGTACTGTTCTCATCCACTTCTACTTGTTTCTGCTCCTTCTCCTCTTTGCATTTCCCTTTATGTATATGAGGTCTGAGTCTGCTCACATCTGAGAGCTGTACTGGTTTGAGAAAGAACTCCTCTGCCCCTTCTTCCAGGCATCTGTTTCAAGACCATACACAATCCAATATTTGTCAGATGATTAGTTGTTTGTTAATCCTGACGAATCCGATTATAATCAGAACATTTTTCGTATGTTTGTTAATCCCTTGATAAGTTCCTATCATTCTGGGTAGAGTCGGATATCTCGACTAAAAGTTACAGGCAAATATGTCTACAGATGCTCCTAATGGTGCTCGATTGCCTATCTTGATCGATCACTCCGTCCTATCTTCTCAAATTTGACCTTTAGGGGACGTTTGGTATGCGGAATACTATATAGCCGGAAATTCTATATTTCCGGGAATCAAATTCCAAGGAATTAAATTCCCTGGAAAATTACATTCCCATGTTTGGTGACAATATAAATATTCCCGAGAAAAAATAAAAAATAATAATAACGAAAAAAATGACAAATATAAAAAAACCGGTAAAAACGACAAAAAATCGGTAAAAAACGGAAAAAAATGGTAAAAACGACAAAATAACAAAAAAAACGACAAAAACAATGAAAAACGACAAAAAATCAGTTAAAACGACAAAAATGACCAAAAGCGACAAAAAATGTATAAACGAAAAAAAAGGATAAAAACGACAAAAAACCAAAATGCGGCAAAAACGACAAAAAAAAATCGGTTAAAAAACGACAAAAAATGACAAAAAATCGGTTAAAAACAACAAAAAAAAATCGGTTAAAAACAACAAAAAATCGGTTAAAACGACAAAAAATAACCAAAAAGCGACAAAAACGAAAAATAATCGATAAAAACGACAAAAAAGGACAAAAAAAATCGGTTAAAACGATAAAAAATAACCAAAAAGCGACAAAAACGACAAAAAATCGGTAAAAGCGACAAAAGAAGCGACAAAAATGACAAAAAAACGACAAAAAGGACAAAAATTGGGTAAAAACGACAAAAAATAATCAAAAAGTGACAAAAAAGACAAAATGGGTAAAACCGATAAAAATTTGCTTAAAACGACAAAAAATTGGTAAAAACGACAAAAAATGACAAAAAAGCGATAAAAACGACAAAAAAAATGTTCAAAACTAATCAAAATTGATCAAAAAAGAAGAAAAAAATTTTGACAACTTTTTTTTGCCCGAGCAAAAAAAATATACCCACCTATTCTCAAGGGATAGAATTCTCATGTTTTGTGGGTAAACTATTTACCCGGGTATTTATAATTTCCGGGAATAATTTTTTTATAAGCCAAACAAACGTGGTAATAGATTCTCATCTTAAATTTTTTCGGAAATTAAAAAAAATACCGCATACCAAACGTCCCCTTAGTATCGAATTATACATTATTTTGTTCGTAGTATGCTAAATTTTCGTCTACTATGAACGAAATTTGACCGGGATCTCTTAGACCCAGTCCTTGGCCTAAGAAAATAAAACTATATGTTAATGTTTCTCACTTGTTGATCCTTGAGGGCTCATTCTCAGATGACATGATCACAACAGGGATGTCCTTCAAGAATGATGATTCCTGGTTCAACAATTCAAGAAAACCAACATCAGCCCCTATTTTATTCCTTCAACAACAAGAATATCAGCAGAAGATCAAAGAATGGCACCTTGACTTTCTTGAGCAGATCGTAGCCAGTCATCTCAGGCATGCAGTAGTCTGTAATTATCAGGTTCACCTCAATCCCCTGCTGGTCAGGAGAGACCAGATACTCCAGAGCCTTGCTCCCAGAATCCACAGTAGTGACTGCAGATCAAAAACCCACAAAAAAAAAAAAAAAACTAATCAAAAGTACAACCAAATAATCGAAACATAAAATTAGCACCCCATTGAAAAAAAATCTCAATCGACAGTTACGGATAGTTATTATGTGTGAAAATAATACACTAATTTTGTATGTATGATACCAAATTGCAGACATGTAACATTCATCTTTAACTACCGAAGAGATAAAAATTCTTAAGGATCTGCTTGACAATTGTTGGGATTGAGATTATGAGATATTTTTAAGGATCTGCTTGACAATTGTTGGGATTGCAATTATGAGATATTTTAAAGTATTGATTATGGGCGGTTACAAGGGATTCAATTTTGGACAGTTTATATAGCGGGTTTTAAAAGATCATGTTTGATAATTCATTAACGTGATATTCTGAAAGTATTTTAAAATAATAAAATTATTTATATGTCAATATATAAATAAAAGTTCTCCTAAAAAAAGGTATATTATTGTCCTCCCAAACAATATGTTATACATTCATATAACTTACAAGCATAAAATTGTTTAACAAATAGTAAATCATAAATGTTTATAACAAAACTTTCACTATCATATTTTATGGCAATCATTCAATGTCACATCAAATAGACCACAAAATTTGAAAAAACTCTACATTTTGGAGGAAGTAGCCATTACATGGGACCTCAAAAAAAAAAAAAAAACAAAGATAAGAAATAAGAAATATGGCAGGATATTATTAAGTTGTAGTTATGTTTTTTTTATAAGAATGTAAATGAAAAGAAAAGAAAAAAAATATTAACTCATCCTCAAAACACTCCAATTTGAGATGTTTATAAAGACATCTAAAATTATATTGTACTGATTTTGAAGAATTTTGAACCGATCAAAACAGTGACTCAAAACAATTATCAAATAAGATTTTTTTTTTTTTTAACACTTCATAAACGATCGGTTAAAAAACTTTCATGTCAAGTAGAAACTAAAAAACTATTACCTTGAAAAGATGAGGTCTTGAGTAGCCTCTCGATGAGCTTTCTGTCCACGAGGCTATCATCAACAGCAAGGACATGGAATTGTGACTCTGCTGCTGTAGTCATTGATCAATGAAAGAAGAAGAAGTGAGTGAGTGGTGCTGCCTAGGCTTTTTTTCCTCCTTTGGATGTAGTTTTATAGTGATGGAATGGATCTCTCTATGTAAGTATGGATAGAAAGGTGGTGGGAAGGAGGAGAAAAAACAAATGGGCACCCACAACTGGCAAAGAAAGATCCGGACGCATTTCCTTGCAAATCCCAAACAGGTCCTATCAAAATATTTTGTTGTTGAATTGGTAAGGAAGCAAACAAGGACTCACTTCCTTTCAGGTCCCTCTCCTTGCCACTGCTCCTTTTGTCCCCTTCCTTGTGACTTGCACTGGTTATTAAACACTAAAATCTAGTGCTTGGCCCCGCATGCACGACCTAAAGAATAGGTCCAAGTTGCAGATATTGTCTGCTTCCAGTATCCACATATTTGATTTAGGAATCGAGAAAAATGTGTTTCTTTTTTCAAACACTTCGGATATGCTTGACAATTATAGGAGTAACAATTATATTATGAACGGTTATGAAGGATCCGACTTAAGATGGTTTTAAGTAACGACTTTTAAACTAGGTTAATTCATGCTTGGTAATCCATTAACGAACGGTTTTGAAATTTTTTTACACGAGTAAAATTACATATATATCTATATATAAATGAAATAATAGAAACATATGAAATAATAGAAACGCTTGTATGAAGGTAGAAGATAAATACTTTAAGATTTACCGAAAAAAGTAACAACCGTAGTTTGAGAAGTAAAAGTAGAAACACATGAAAAAGAGAGGAAAAAAATAACAAATAAGGTAACATAACAGTAGTTATAATTATATATTTTTGGTGAGGATATAAATATAATAGAATAATAAATCAGTCCAAAGTCCACCAGTTTATGGTGTTTATAAAGACACTCAAAATTACAGTATATCGATTTTGGAAGGTTTTTGAGCTGGCCAAAACCAGTGCCTCAAAAAAAATTAACGAGCATGAATTTTTAAAACACTTTATAAACAGTATGTTCTAAAATATCAAAAATTCGGTGAAAACACCATTACCAAGCAGACCCTTCATGTTCATCTTGGATTTTTATTTACATATAGAAGCGTCAAGTATCTTTAATTTCTTCGCAAAAAATAAGTATCTCTAATTTTAAAGAATTACATCGTCGAGAAGGTTTTTACAATGTCAATATATTTTTAAGGTAGACTACTGTTCTTAATTTATTAAAAATTTTAAAATAAAATTTATAGCTTCTCTTACAAATTAAGGATAATTTTGGTAACACTTCAAAAATCCGTGGACATTGTAAAAAAATTTTGACAATTAAAGTTCACTAATTTTATTGTTATGGTGAAGTGTAACGATAAATCTACTTTGGACGATTCATATTCTAACAGATGATACGAAGAGATTGTTTGTCTTAAAATTATTTCATTTTTTTTTTCTTTCTTCTTTTCTTGTTTAAGGAAACAAACATCGTCAAAATAGATGAGCCAACAGTTCATCACTAGTCAATGACTCATTGTTGGTCAAACACTAAAGGATACACTCACTTTTAAATTTTGGCATAATTGTTTAGTTCATCCTGGAACTACAATGGTGAATGTCATTGTCTCACACCTATCGTGAATCCAAGGAAACAATGGCCAAAATTTTAGAAAACTCAGAAGGTTGAAGCAAACGTCATCCTTGCCATGGACATTAACGACATCCTTGGTGAAAATTTTGAGTAACAAGAGAACACCAATTCTGTTATTTATAAATTTTCTGGAATGTTCAGTAGCTCAATTTTATTTATTTAAAGTTGCACTATTTTTATATTTTTATGCTTTCTGTTGGAATTATCTAGAACTATACACTTGGTATCTATGTTTTGTGAATTTTAGTACCGAAAACTTGAATGTCTCCTTCAATTATTAGTCTTGGTATCTATGTTTTGGGTGATTCATATTGATACGAAGAGAATGTTCGTCTTAAAGAGTTATTTCATTTTTTTTCTTGTCTTTCTTTTCTTGTTTAAGGAAACAAATATCATTAAAATAGAAGTCATTAACCCATATTTTGGGGTTAATTTGCATTTGAATACCACGAACTTCCATACCATGATCCTGTTTTGTTCCCATTTTTAGCTACTTCAATATCATGAACTTGTAATCAAAATGTAGAAGAGTGTTAATTGTCTCGACTCTCGAGTTGTCATAGCTACGACTGGCACTTTGTTACTGTTTGTAAAATGATCATAAATCAATCTTGTGTCTTGACTGTTTACGAAAGAAAGTTTTTCGTATAATATTTTTATAATATATTTAAATACAAATTAGCCAATTTTTGAAAGACCAAAAAAAAAAAACCCTATTAAGTAATGTTATAAAATATTCAACACATGGATTTTAAATACTAAATTTCAATAAGTTATCCATGCAAATAGGCATTTCCTAGACAAGTATTGCTATCTCAAAGTAGGGGCAAATATGCAAATTGGAAATCTCCCATTTATTACATGAGTTGGATGTGGTTGGAGACAAGGAAGTAAATAAAATAAGTAGGATCCTATGCGGATTCTTGTGGGCCCGGAGAAGATCTCGATTGGAGATCCTGTAATGTCACGGAAAGGCTGTCCTTTTCCCCCAACTTGGGCCAGAACGAACGCACCACCAGTGCTCTTCCTCGGATATCTTCCCCCATCCAGAACGCAATTTCATGCTGATTCTATCTTTGATTTTCCATTCATCGCAGGAAATCAGCCATATATCCTTTTCCTTTGCTCTTTCCCAAAGATTCTCCTTCCTGTTGATTTTTCATCTTTCCTTCCTGCCACAAAATATGTGGTCATATTTTTCTATACGAAAATGATACATTAGATTTGGATCGCAGTTCTGGTCCGTGGGACATATATCGTCTTCCGATTGGTCTCCCCCTTGTTAACTTCCGAACCAACCGGCCTCCCAGTCAATCAGAAGGTGACACGTGGCCCGTGGGTTAAGACTGCGGACAACGTAGCACTTCCGTTTTCTATATTGTCTGAAGGGATAGGGTTTTGGCCTCTTTTCTCTTTAGAACTTTAGTCCCACATCGGCTAGGCCAAAACAAATGTATCTCTATATATTAGCTTTCCTATTTTAGAGATGCACATGTGGTGTGGAGGTGCACATAGGTGTGCCATGTGGGGTTATTTTTTTAATGGAAAAAATGCTAAATCAACAATAAAAGCATTCATGCTTTTTGCTCTTGGAAAATTCATTTCCATGGGAGCTAAGTCCCGTAGGGGCTTAGCGACTCGGACTCAGACTCATGGGCTCATGAGGCGTAATGTGGCGTTTTGTTGGCGCACTTTGCACTTAGCACGTCAGCATCGTCGCTAGACGCATAGTGCGCTTTAGTTGCGCGAGCCACTTGCGCTGCCAGGTTGCGCCGGTTGCGCAAGTTGCGCGAGTGGCACAGGTCGCGCAGGTTGGCGCAAGTGGCTCAGTGCGCAGACTGCAAGGAGCGCAGTTGGCGTAACTTGCAGCAGAACGTGCGTTTGCATGTTCTGGGCGGCTGCTACATGTTCGGGGTGGTTTTTACCACGTCCCTAACTTTGTGGCAACCGAACAGTTGCTGCAGGGCCTATATAAGGCATCCTCTCTCTCTCAAGGCTAGAGATATACAAGTAATAGAAGCCACCACAGAAAGTTTACGAAGTATTTTTAACACAAGTAAACAGAGAATTCAGAAGTGTTCTTTAACACAGTTCTGATCTTCCAGTAGCCTTCGAGAGAGAGGAAAGACGTCGCACCAGCGTTGCTTTTGCACGGAAGTTCGTGTCCATCCGAGGAGTCAGAAGAGCAGGAGTGTTCCAAGTTCTCCGACGAACTTGCTGGTTCCTGGAAGCTGTTCGTGTAGGGCGAATAAAGCTTTGAGCAACGGTGATAATTCACCCCAGCAGGAGTTCTTCCATCTTTCGCCAGTCACCTTCTTCATTGCAGCCAGCAATTCTGATTGTATCTTCTTTTTAGAAGTACTACGATCGATTGCTGTGGATTACGAAATCTTTTTAGATTCTCGTAATACTAAAATGAGATCTTTTTAGATCTTCGTTATACTCACGCAACCTTCCTAGAAGTGTTGCGTTGGAACATTATTTTTACAATTGTTTCATCTTTTCAGTTTTCTATCGAAAAATTGTGCCCCGGCACTAACAATCTCAAAGCTTTATTGCTACGATAGAAAACGTTAATGCTTCACTCCTAAATACTGACTTTTGTAAGTTAGAAAAGTTTGATGGAGAGCATTATCAAGTCTGGAAGAGGAAGGTTTATCTCACTCTTCAACTCAGAGACGTTGATCACGTGCTTCTTGAAGAGGAACCTACCGTTCCAGATACTGGGTCTGCTGCCGCAATCACTGCGGCTACTAAACTTCAGGCCAAGTGGAGAAGGGAGTAGCATTTGCAGGCTGCTTATCCTGAATGCTATGGAGGATTCCCTAGCAGAATCCTACAGTAAGAAACCAATTGCAAAGACATATGGGAGTCTCTGGAGAAACTGTACGAAGAAGACAAAAATAGGAGCAAGATATTTGTGGTTGAAAAATATCACAAATGGTTCTTTGAGGACGAGAAGTCCATGTTGCCGCAGGTAAAGGAATTTCTGAAACTGCGACAAAAGTTGGAAGACGAGGCGATGCCCCTCCCCGACAAGTTTGTTGTTGGAGGGATTGTCTCAAAGCTCCCCGCTGGGTGGAGTAAGTTCTATGCAAATATGCATAGGAAGAAGCTTGAGATCAGCCTTGAAGATCTATTGCAGGAAATCTATGTTGAGGACCAGATGCGGGCTCAACTGAAGGTGGACGCACTGTCCAAGCAATTGGCTAACGCCAATCTAGTTCATACCAAGGAACCAAGGGAAAAGCAGACGGCTTCCCACAGCAAGAAGAAGGACCCTAACAATCTGAACGTGAAGGGGACTTCCTTCAAGCGAAAGAAGGCAAAGTCACAGATGCCTTGTTTCAAGTGTGGCAAGAAGGGCCACTTCAAAAGTGAATGTAAAGCAAAGACCAAGCAATCAGAGCAAGGAGAGCCTAGTAAGGTATCTATGATCACTGACGTTATTGCTATGATTACGCAGGTTGATGCGGTAAGGACTGACTCTGACTGGGGGGTAGACACTGGAGCCTCCTGCCATGTCTGCTCCAGTAAGGAGTGGTTCACCACCTACACACCTACTTCTGAAGTGGTTATGATGGCGAACCAGGCACAAGCTGAAGTGCTCGGGATCGGGACGGTGGTGTTGAAGCTGACTTCAGAGAAGTTTCTGACGCTTCAAGGCGTGAAGCACGTACCTGCTATCGCCAAGAACCTGATCTCAGGAGGCCTACTCTGTAACGCAGGCCTCAGGATGGACATCAATGCTGGCCAGATGGTGATGTCTATCAAGGAAACATATTTCGGGAAAGCTTTTTATATCGAAGGAATGTTCAAAATTCAGCTTGTAAATCAGTCCAATGTAATTAATGTGATTAATAAAATCACTCCTTCTGCTTATACCCTTAAGTTGTGGCATAATAGGCTAGGACATGTTCATTATAAACAAATAAACAGAATGTCTAGTGTAGGACTTATCTCCAAATATGGGGGTAAGGTAGAGAAATGTGAAGTTTGTGCTCAAACAAAGATCACAAGGAAACCCTTTTCTCGGATTAATCGAAGTACAGATCTTCTGGAGTTGGTACACTCCGATATCTGTGACTTCAAACAGTTCTCTACAAAGGCCGAGATGAAGTATTTCATAACCTTCATCGATGACTTCTCAAAGTATGCGTTCGTCTACTTGCTGAAGGCTAAAGACGAAGCATTCGAGAAGTTCAAGGAGTTCAGAGCCGAAGCTGAGCGGCAGACTGGACAACAACTCAAAAAAATAAGAAGTGATCGAGGTGGAGAGTACAGGTCTCATGAATTCGTATCGTTCTGCAAAGAACATAGAATTGTCAATGAGACTACGGCTCCGTACTCTCCTCCATCAAACGGAGTAGCAGAGAGGAAGAACAGAACGTTAACAGAAATAATTAACTCAATATTGTTGACTGCTGGCCTTCCTAAGTGCTACTGGGGAGAAGCTACACTGACGGCCACTTTTATTCTGAATAGGGTGCCTCATGCAACTTCTGACATTACTCCTCATGAACTCTGGTTCAAAGTCAGACCTAACTTGAATGTCATTCGAGTGTGGGAGTGTCTGGCATATGTCAAGCTTCCAGATCTGAAGATTCAGAAGCTTGGGACAAGGAATACTAAGACGATCTTCTTGGGGTATGCCGAGAAGAGTTATGCTCGGAGATTTCTTGATATTGAGTCAAATCATATCATTGAATCTCGCGACGCAGAATATTTTGAAGACAAATTTGCAAGGCACAAGAATATTGTTCTTGCGGATGTTCCGGAGAATAATGAGGGTGCGCAGGTCTTCAATGAAGATGTGGTCCTGTAGCCTTCCCTCCCGCAAATTTTCGGAATATTTTTTTATTTTATTTTGCTTATTTGATTTAAATGGTAATTTTTATAATGTTATAAATAATTATTTAGTTAATTATTACGGTAGATGACGTTAGCCATGGTTGAGTTTTGAAGTACCAGACGATTAGGAATCATGGCACGGGTAGTGCAGTAGCGTACTTTGACTAGTGTTTAGCCATGGTAGAGGAAGACCAGTCCATAAGTGTGTCCTAATTAGGAAAACCAGACCAAGTGGTGACATGACCATTATAAATAGATAAATTAGTTATTATTAATATTATTTGACGGTTAAGTGATCCGGTTGTACCAAATTGGTCCGGACTGGACCAAAACCAAGCCCAAGTCCATATAGACGGGTAGTACGTCCATAGACGTCCGTGTCGATATATATATTGACTGTGGATTTCGCATCCTATTATAAATGGCCTAGTGAATATTTTCCTAAAATAATTGTTATCTATATAATAACAGTATTATTATGTTGGTTGGATACTTTATTTTGGAACTATAGTATCATTGCTAAATATATTATTAAAAAATTTCTAATTTTAATATGCCAAAATACTAGGGTATGAAGAAGTATATATATGGTGTATATATATATATATATATATATATATATATATATATATATATATATATATATATATATATATATATATATATATATAAAATATATATATATATATATATATATATATATATATGGCTTTATACATGTATAAGGGTTATTTATAATTTTAGTTAAATAGAATGAATTTGTATGTTGCGACCCTTGTTACCTATAGGATATTTTAGGGGTATAATCTGTATTTATTATATATATGCACATATTTATATTCTATATATATATATATATATATATGTATATATGGATTATAAGTTTCATACCAATTATATATATATATATATATCTATATGTATATATATACATATATGTATATATGGTATATATTAATAGATGAGAAATAAGCAACACCACCTACACCCGGCCTAGCCCAGCAGGCCCAACTCGCAGACCCGTTCCTCCCATGTGCAGCAAGCAAGACCACAACCGAACTTCTCCCTAGCAGCAAAAAAAAATCCGAGCCATGACTCTGTTTCCACGCGGCAAAGGAAAGGATTTTGGAGATTTCTCAAGTTTAAATCTCGGGTAAGCTGGATCAACCAAATCAAATCAAATCTGGTGCAGCATAATCTAGATTAGTTTCTCTTCCATATCAAACCTAATCTCATATATACCCGAGCCTAATCCTGAGAGAAAAATCGGATGGAAAATAGGGAAAAGAGGATACTAAAAGAGTTCGAGAAGGAAGAACTCGAGGAAACCCAAAAAACCAACCCCTACTCGAGACTGCTCCTGACCTACCTGGAGGATGCCTGCCATCCTTGTGCGCCCTCCCAGCCGCCTGCAGCCATCACGAGATCGCTGGAGGCAGCCAACGCCGCCCATGATCGACAGCAGGACAGGGAAAGCCCTGTTTTAAACCCGGCCAACACTGTTCAGGTACCAACTTCACATCCAGATTTCTCCTCTGATACTAGATTACTTTGAGTTTTGTAAAGTCACATAGAAACCAAGTATAACCCTTTTGAATTCCCACCAAAGGGATTCGATCACGACAGCTCGACCCTCCCGCGATTTCGACGCAAAGTCGATGGTTTCTGTTTTAAAACAGAGCATAGAATTACTCCAAACCCTTACTTGAGAAGCCAGATTTTGAACCAAATATTAGGGTTTTCGAAAATCTGAATGGAAACAGTCAAAGACATTATATACGAGACTGAAACGCACCTGTTATATCGACTTCTCGAATTTCATGCATAAAGTTATTTATTATTAAAGATTCACGAAAAACTGTATTTTTAAAACTAGGAATTCTAGAAAACCCTCCGGTACGACGTGCGTCCCGCCAAACCGGGCGACGTGGTCGTGAACCAAAAGCATTAAAAGCTGCGTAACGGCTTCGTGGTCGTGTGGGCTTTGACGGAATTCAAATTGGTTAAGTGTGCGCGACAAATTTGACCCGTATCCGTCGAAATTCACCGTATCGGCCTCTGTGTAAATTCCCTAATTATTTTGTGCACGCTCGTCAGATCGAGACGAAACTTGCGCCAACAGGACCATATCATTTTTTTGGTCCTGTATGCCAAGTTTGGTCCGATTCTGAGACAGTTGATCGGATCGCCGTTTCGCGGGCCCCACGGTCCGATTCAACGGGCGATTTTGTGCACGGCCCGCCGGAATCCAACTCTGGACATACGATTGGGTTCGTATCAAAAAACTGGACCTGTAGACATATAGTTTGACGACTTTAGAGATCATTGACTCTGGCACGCTTTTCGGTGCAAAGTGGGTCCAACGGCGGACACCGTTTTTGCCCGAAATTACCGTTTTGCCCCTGTGACCAGAATTGGAATTAAGGACAGACAATCCTTGCTAATTTGACTATTCTGAGACTGTTGGCATTGTCTGTTTCAGCTTTCGGAGATAGTTGTGGGGACTTGGACTGTATAGCTTGGCAATTGACTGTATTTTGTTGGATCTGCGTGCAACATCCAGACAAGATACCTTACCTTCCTCTACAGTTTATTTACATGCATATTTATATTATTATATGGTTTTACTAGTTGATTATTTATATGTGATTTGTATATCATGCCTGCTAGTTATATATAGCCTTGTTTATAATTAGCTTTGTAGTTCATATTGGATTGGTTTTCTCGTGTATCGTGATTGGGTCATGTCGTGTCATCTCTTGTACTTGGACTGAATCGTATCGTGTCATAGCACTACCAAAATTTGTCGATTTAGCGACGGCCGAATCCGTCGCTCAACCGACGGTAATTCACATTAGCGACCGATTGCCGACGGAATTTGGCCAAAATCATCCGTCGGCAATCAGCTCGTCGCTAATAACGTTCCGTCGCTAAGTTGTCGTCACGGCAACGGAATAGCGACTGATTTTCGACGTCACAATACGAAGCATTAGCGACACTTTCCCGACGGATTGCCGTCCATTGCAACTAATAAATATTGAAATGTGTACGCAATAGCGACGTACAAGTCCGTCGGTAACCCGTCGTAACTGCGTATCAGATCGTATCGGTCCGCCGCAAATCCGTCGGTATGCGTCGGTAAATAACGACGGATGGGCGACGGTGTTCTGACGGACTATTCCATCGATCATGTTCTGGAAAAGCTTGGCATTTCCAGCACAATGGCGACGGAATAGTAGTCACGGACCCGTCGCTATGACGACGGCACAGCGACGAATTTTTGACTGATTATCCGTCGCCATGGTTCTGGAAATGTATGACATTTCCAGAACCATGGCGACGGATAATCAGCCGCTAAGCCGTCGCCACATACAGCGACGAAATAGCGGCTGAAAATCAGTCGCCCTGGCGACGGCTTATCCGTCGCTGTTCCGTCGAAGTTTATACCAACAGAACGATACCGACGGATGATCCGTCGAAAACCCATCGCTGACTGGAAACAGGTTAAAAACTCCAGGTAGCGACGGAATATCCGTCGAAAAGTAGTCGGCAACTGGGAAACGTCGTCGCTAAACGGTCACTAGTCCGTCGCTAGCTGAGTTTTTTGGGAAAAAAATTGGCAGCACTTTCCCTGTTCACAAATATATGCATAAACCAAACCAATATATAATGCACACCAATTATCCAACAATCACACAGACCAAATATATAATGCACACCAATTATCCAAGAATCACATAGACCAAATATGCACATACGACCAATTATCCAAGAATCACAGACCAAACCAAATTAATAGAAAATAAATATCAATTACCCTAAAGAGTAACATAATATCCGGTGCTACAAGCCGATTATAGCACAATTAGTTCAAAGCTCTCACAAATAATCCAAATTTTCTTAATACAACATTTTAAGAAGGAGGAGGTCGATTGTCCGTTCCCGTATTCGATCGACGCATAAACTCCTCCACAAGGTACGGAGGCAAGGAGTCTAATACAGTACTCGAAAGTCGGCGAAGCTGCTCTGCGGACATGAGATCCAGGAGTGCCGTCACAGCCGTAGGCGGTAGCACAGGGGCTTGAGGGTTGAAAGAAAGATGGCCCACGGAAGACGGACCGGCACCTGCAGTCGACGGACCAGTAGAAGACGGACGAGCACCATCAGCAGACGTACCGGCAGCAGCAGACGTCCCGGCAGCAGCAGACGTCCCGGCAGCAGCAGACTCAGGCAGAAAGTACGTGGCAAATTGCTCCCGCAAGGACGACACCGCCTTGTGCAGCTGCGTAAGCTGCGACCTAACATCATCGTTTGCCCGGGCTACGGGAGGAGGCGGTGTCGGTGGAAATCTCTACGTCGCCATATACAATGGCCCTAGGGAGCCGACTCCGTACAGGTATCCTTTCTTAAAGCCGCCGACGGTATCTACGAACAAGTCGTTCCGAGCGGCCAAAGAAGAGGGCGTTCGGAAGGACGTCGTTTCATCGACATCCTCGGTGTCAGGTAACTGAGCCCGACTAAGGGCCTCACGATACGCAGCCTATCAAATGAATGTGTTTATATTATAAGATTTACCTAAGTTGTAATCTAAATCCTATGTTTCACTAAGTTAAGTGTGAATCCTAAGTTTACCTAAGTTATAGTCCGAATACTTTTAATTCTAACGTTAATCTCATAAACATAAGTACTTACATCAGTCTCCTTGGCCCTCTCGTCGACGAAGCTCCCGTCCTTCCGTCTTTTGTGCGTATGCTGGAAGACGTCGTGCATGGTGACCGATTCTGGAGCCCTTCCCTCCTTCACCGCCCGTTGGGCCTGCATACGAAATTTGCATAGAAACTAATTAACTCCTTTAATTAATAATACCTAATTCGATAGTGAAATAAATTTACGGTTGCTCACCAGATCTGCAAGTGTCGCTGCGTGAGACCTTGATCCCCCCCGTATGAAGGCCCGCGGCAGATCGGTTCACCTTCGCCTTCTCCGATTTCTCCTTGTATGCAGGGTCATCCATCATGCCTAAGAGGTCCTCATAATAGTCCTGCCGGATCCAATTCGGCCTCGTATGCCCCATCTTTAGGTCATGAATCATATCCCGGATCTTCTTCGAGCATGCGCTTCGGTAGGTCCTGCGGATCCCCTCGTCGCGATGGGGTGGCCACCAGTACGTTCTCTAACACAGAAAATCAATTATCACGTAATTTACAAAATGGTTGATTAAAGAATCACATAGACTTAACCAAAAAAATATAGATATATACCCTCAACTCGTCGAGCCAGACGTACTGCTCGGTTGGGGGCACCGACGTAAAGTTGAGGTAGGGACCGTGGAAGTTAGCCCTGATAATTTCTCCAAGGGCCCTGCCAACATTAAACGGAAAAAACCTACAAAGAAGAAACGACTGGATTATTAACTTGAATAAATGAAAGAAATTTAATAAATTAACTTAAATTTACTTACGAGGTCCCCGCGGGCTATAGCTCTCGTCGGAACTTGCCTCGCGGCCTCTCTGGTGCCGTCGGAGGATCCGCGGGTCCGCGTATATACTCTCCAGTAACCGGATGGAACCGAGTATGGGGGTACTCCGGGGCCCACTATGCAGTAACTGGGGCATCCCCTGGTGGATCCGCTGGTGGTGGTTCCGATAGCGGATCGGATCCGCTAGCAGATACGGACTGATGCCTCGATGAAGTAGTCGATCGAGGACGGGATGCGTCTGTGCCCGGGGTACTCTCCGGGTCGGGCTCGCTCGATGGGGTCATATCCCGGGAACTCTGAATGCGACCACGACCACCAGCACCAGTACGACCACGAACACGACCCGCACCACCACCACCACGACCAGCACCACGACCACGGCCAGCCATCATGACCTGTAAATAGAACACATAAACATAATTAACAATATGAAAGTGTAAATGGATATAAAAAACTAAACTAAAATATACATACCATCAGTAGGGAGACGAGTGCCGCCGCGACGAAAAAGACTAGGAGTGCCATCTGCAATAAGTAAATAATCGAATGAAAAAAACATGAATTCACGTAATTGCTTTTATGAGGTCAAACTTAATTCACGTAATTGGAAGTGTTTTTACTATACAACAATATTTAACCTAATCATCGTCTTCGTTCTCATCCTCGGCCTCGTCTTCATCATCATCCTCCTCATCCTCATCCTCATCCTTATCTTCATCGTCGATTTCATCTGTATCCTCATCCCCATCAAATTCTTCTTCTTCTTCTTCTTCTTCTTCTTCTTCTTCTTCTACCTCAAAATTTGGGACAAGACGCCTCTTTCTCCCCTGGTTGACAGCTAAGTCTTGTGTATCAACCTCTTCCTCCCCTCTATTTTCCTCAATATCTTCAACATCTATTGTATCTGAGTGTTGTCCCAAGTATTGGGACTTTTCGATCTGGTCCTCTTGGTATGCTGGGTCTCTAACATTGAATGTATTTCTAGATTTAATCTTGCATACTGCCCACCAGTCAAATCGATCTCTACGACGCCTTGGGTAGCTTGTATAGTAGACTTGAACAGCCTGATTTGCTATTGCAAATGTATCGGACCCTCTATACCTCCTGCGATGATTTATATCGACGAATCTAAATTGTTTATCGATTCTCCAACCAATATTTGGTGTCGTATCGAACCACTCACATTTGAACATCACAATATGCATATCATATGGGCCAGTATATTGTAAATCTACAATATCCCGAAGGACTCCATAATAGTCAAAGTCCGGCTCGTCGTCATAGACGGTGCCTCTTATGCAATCACCGGAATCCTTGGTATTGATGCCGTCATTGATAAATTCGACATTTATAGCATTCTGAGTGGACTTAAACCTGAAGCCATTAACGACATAGCCTGGCCAAGTCTTTATTTGCTTCTTCGGTCCCAGTGCCAGATAATGAACACTCTCATGAGTGAGTGTTGTTTCAGGCAATAAAACCTGTAAACAAATATTTATAATTTAAATGTTTCAGATTATATATTAATAATCTCAATTATAATCACAGTTACTTACGTATTTGCGAAACCATGACGGAAATGTACAATCAACCTCTCTTTGAAGTCCCTCATCGGTAATATCGGGTCTCCTCATTTTGATTTCATCTCTAAATACACTATTAGAGAAAATAAGAATATATAAGTGTAGTCACTTACTTTATCAAATTCGAGATTATAACGAGTGCAAGTGTACTGACTTACTTCTCCAAATCTTTCACTTCTTGTATGTCACAGTTTAACAAGACATATCGGTGAGCGGCATCATACTCGTCGTCTGTCAACCACCATCTTTTACTAGCCCCAACAGGCTTGCCCCTTACATTGAATATTCCTCCATCCTCAACGTCCTCGTCATTCCTTTGAGGTCTATTTCGATTTATTTTAACATGAGTATCGAAATAAATGGAGCAGAAGTTTGAAACCTCTTCGATAAGATATGCTTCGCATATCGAAGCCTCTATATGAGCTTTGTTGCCAACTTTCTTCTTTAGATGGTGTAGGTATCTAGAGAGACAAATTATCTTGAGAATTAAGAAAGAATTTTAAAATAAATGGAAATTCAGCTTAAATTATATCGATATTTATGTACCTTTCAAATGGGTACATCCATCGATAATGAACAGATGCACCGACACGGGCTTCGTATGGTAGATGAATCGGTAGATGTTCCATGCTGTCGAAGAAGCCAGGAGGAAATATTTTCTCCAACTTGCAAATTGTTAAGATAATCTTCTCCTCAAGTTCAACCATGTGTTGCACAGTCAACTTAGTTGAACAAATATCCCTAAAAAATATTGATAGTTCGGCCAACGGAACCCATACAGCAGAAGGCAACAACTCTTTCAAAGCAATGGGCAGTAATCTTTTCATAAATACGTGGCAGTCATGACTCTTCATTCCCGTTAGCTTGCGTTCATTGAGGTCAACGCATCTAGACAAATTCGACACATAGCCGTCGAGAAATCTTAAAGTAGATACCCACTTGCAGATTATTAATCTATCTTCTTTGTTCAATGTGTATTGTGCTATCGGCTTACTTAATTGTCCAGCAGCTCCCCTTTGTATCAAGTTCAGATAAGGACGCTTGCATATCTCGGCAATGTCTTGTCTTGCTTTTGGATTGTCCTTCGTCTTTCCTTTAATGTCCATGACGGTATTGAAGACATTATCGAACACATTCTTTTCGATATGCATAACATCAAGATTATGCCTTATAAGATTATCTTTCCAATAAGGCAAGTCCCAGAGGATACTCCGTTTGGTCCAGTTATGGGTTTGTCCGAACCCATCGACACGATTGTTCGATGGATCTTCCATTACAGTAGGAAAATCCTTTATATCTTCCCAAATATCGTATCCCGACAATCTGGCAGGCGGATAAGAAAATTCTTGTTTTCCAGCTCTGAATGCGTCCTTGTTCTTTCTCCAAGGATGACTCGCGGGCAGAAATTGACGATGACAATCAAAGAAAGAAGTTTTTCCTCCATGCTTAAGGCAGAACGCCTTACTATTTTGCATGTATATCGGACAAGACAGGGTGCCGTGAGTACTCCATCCCGACAGCATACCGTATGCGGAAAAATCATTGATTGTCCACATCAGTGAAGCTCTCATCTGAAAGTTCTGTTTTCTGGAAATATCATACGTCGTGACGCCGATCTCCCACAGCTGTTTTAGCTCATCCACCAACGGCTGTAAATATATATCGATATTCTTCGTCGAATTTTTGGGACCCGGTATGATAGCTGTCAAGAACATATAAGGAGTCTTCATACACATCCATGGTGGCAGATTGTAAGGGGTCAGAATGACCGGCCAGCAGGAGTATTGAGATCCCGACTGCCCGAAAGGGGCGAATCCATCAGAACATAGCCCCATGCGTACATTTCTGGGCTCTGCAGCAAAATCCGGATGGCGAAAATCAAAATATTTCTACGCCTCTCCATCCGAAGGATGTGACAATTCTCCATCGTCCTTTGTGCGTTCTTCGTTGTGCCACGTCATGTGTTCTGCTGTATTCTGAGACATATACATCCTCTGCAAGCGCTTCGTGATCGACAAGTAATGCATATACTTGTAAGGACGTCGTTTTCTAGTTGACTTTCCTTTTCCCCTGACTTCCTTGTAACGATCCGCATTACAGAAGCGGCAATTTTCTACATCCTCGTTCTCCTTGTAGTACAACATGCATCCGTTGCGACAACAATCTATCTTGTCGTACCCCAGTCCCAGTTGTCGGACCATCATCTTCGACTTGTAGAAGTTTTTTGGAAGCTCTTTTGATTCCTTCGGTAACACCTCCTTCATTAGTTGTGTAATCCGATCATAGCAAGTTTGTGGCAAGTTAAAATCGGACTTTATGTTCAACAACCGCATCGTCACTGACAGTACGGAATGTGGATCACAACCAGGATATAAAGAAGTTTCAGCATCCTGAAACATATCATAGAACTCCTTCGCCTCGGGATTAGGATCCTCCGGATCAAAATTAGGCCCTGCCGCGTCGTACACCATATCTCGTGCAAGGTTCTGCACGTCTCCATAATCAACGGAGCATTCGTCGTCATCGACGACAAAATCTGCTGCAGCATTATCATCAAAAGCATAAGTAGCAGCATTCACAACCTGTCTTTCGGCATATAGTTCACCTTGCGATGACCACAGGTCGTAATCACGTACGAAACCCTTACGGGTCAAATGATCTCTTACACTCACCACTTCTTCGTAATGTCTATTGTGACAATTACGACATGGACACTTGATTTTGTTACCGTCCACAAACTGAGCTTTGCTCATTGCATACTTAAGAAACACTTTCACGCCTGTCTGAAAATCGTCACTCACACCTATTCTGCTCTCGTGTTGTCGTTTGTACATCCATGTACGATCAACGAAATAACGATCCATCACAGATTAGATGTAAAAATTTGTATAGTAAGACAAACTAAACAGAATTAGTATATAATCATGTAACTGGTGGATCCGCTAGTATTCTAGCTCAAGAAGAGAAAAATATAAATACAGTTGTTACTAATAGTTCGATACCGATAGTGCGATACCAATACCGATACCGATAGTGCGATACCGATACCGATACCGATAGTTCGATACCGATAGTTCGATACCGATACTGCGATACCGATACCGATAGTGCGATACCGATACCGATACAGATAGTTCGATACCGATAGCATGGTTTAAAGTATCGGCCGATACCGATCCGATACGGCCGATACCGATACGGTTTGGCATGTTCCGATCCGATACCGACCGATACCAAATATTGACCGATACCGACTATGGGGGTCTTTGTTCCGGTCAATTCGGCAAAACCAATCGGTAAGGGTGACTACTATTTCATATAATTTCAAGACTACTAAGAAATAACGCTGAAATACTTAAAATTATGCCTAAATGTAAATAATATATGTTTTTAAATGTAAATAATTTATTAATAATTATTTGTTTTCCGATACCAAAGTTCGATACTCCGATACGATACCGCCGATACTACCGATATCGCCGATACCAATACTCATAGGAATAGTCCGAAACCGATTTCGATACCGATACCGATTGTGAACCTTGACCGATAGTGCAATACCGATATCGATACCGATACCGATAGTGCGATACCGATACCAAACTAAGTCAATCTATCTATTTCTAAATGGCAAGAGTCCACTTCTAGGATATGGGAGCTATATCCTAAATATCTAGTCTAAATTAACTTGATTAGGATACTAGAGTGTCCTTATTATCTAGCAAGCACTACCTTAGTCTAGTCACACTAGCGTTAATTATCTATAATTCCTACCATGTCTACAATCACACATTACACCCCAAGCCGTCATGCATGCTAATTATAATAGGCACATATATATGTATATCACAGTTAGATGTATAGACCATGAACCCAAACACTGACTTATGCAGATGAAGAACTCGCACTGTCCTTGACACAGTGAACATATACATTATTTAGCCAATATATAAACTAACGGATAACACCCAATATGGATAACACATTATTTACATTATTTAGCCAATATATAAATTAGATGAATTTGATAAGCAAAGCCCCCCGCCGCCCCCGACCAAACCCGCCGCCCCAAACCCTTGCCCAGCCCCCGACGCCCCCGCCCCAAGCCCGCCGCCCAGCCCCCGACGGCCCCGCCCCAAGCCCGCCGCCGCCGCCCCAAGCCCGCCGCCGCCGCCCCAAGCCCGCCACCCAGGCCCCGACGCCCCCGCCCCAAGCCAGCCGCCCAGCCCCCGACGCCCCCGCCCCAAGCCAGCCGCCCAGCCCCCGACGCCCCCGCCCCAAGCCCGAATGTCCACAAGCCCGCCGCCCCCGCCCCAAGCCAGCCGCCCCCGACGCCCCCGCCCCAAGCCAGCCGCCTAACAACCGACGCCCCCGCCCCAACCCCGAATGTCCCCAAGCCCGTCGCGAGAGACACCATGACACAGAGAGAGAGAGAGAGAGAGAGAGGAGATTACCTTCGAGAGAGAGAGAGGAGAGGACGCCGTCGCCGTTCACGAAGCCGCGCGAGAGAGAGAGAGAGAGACAGAGAAAGAGAGAGAGAGAGAGAGAGAGGAGAGAGATTGAATTTGGGGGGAATGCCAAAAGTTCCCCCCGCCTTTTCATTTAAGTCTGGAACGCTCATTTAGCGACGGAAGGGCGACTGTTACATATCCGTCGCCAGGCCGTCGGTATTTATTGATTATCCGACTGATTATCCGTCGCTACGTAGTCGAAGATATGTCCCGTCAATTATCTACACAATTCCCGCCAAATAAACGACTACGTGGCGACGGATGAAGAACCGTCGCTAATACACCGACAAGCTAGCGACGGATGTGCGACCTTTCCTGCCCTTAAAATTAAAATAAAAATGGCAAATGTTTATGGTCGGTAATCAGTCGCAGAGCGGCCACTAAACCGTCGCTAATACCGACGGAATAATTCCATCGCTAAATCTCCGTCGCTAAATGAGCGTATTTTGGTAGTGTAGGATGAATAAGTCATATCAAAACTGCTGTGCCTTGATATTTTTGAAGCTAACCTGCGAGTCCACAGTAGGGACGAGGGTTAGTAGTTAAGCTAACTTGTGAGCCCACACCAGGGGCGAGAGTTAGTAAGCTAACCTGCGAGTCCATATTAGGGGCGAGGGTTAGTAGTTAAGCTAATCTGCGAGTCCACATTAGGGGCGAGGGTTAGTAGTTAAGTTAACTTGTGAGCCCACACCAGGGGCAAGAGTTAGTAAGCTAATCTGAGAGTCTACACCAGGGACGAGGGTTAGTAGTTATCAGTCCACACCTGCGAGTCCACATTAGGGACGAGGGTGATGCTAGCCTGCGAGTCCACACCAGGGACGAGGGTTAGTAGTATATGGTTCACACCTGCGAGTCCACACTAGGGACGAGGGTGATGCTAGTCTGCGAGTCCACACTAGGGACAAGGGCTAGTAGTTGTTCAAACCTGCGAGTCCACACTAGGGACGAGGGTTTGAGTATTCGATTGGTTTTCCATTGACATCGTGATGTCGTGTTCTCTTGTTCTTCTCCAGCAGTTCGCTTAGGCGTAGTGGTTCTTCCAGTTGTGTATAGTCGTATTTTCGTGCGGATTGGTCTTTCTCGTTTATTTCCTGTATTTTCTTTATTGCATGATAAACTGCTAGATAGGCATGTTTTTATGTATCTTGCTATGTCCCCTGAGGACTTGATGATCTCTTCAGGTTAGTTATTACGTGGAGTTAGTTAGCAGCTCTGGATGGCAGACGTGATGATATGCTTGCGGGATTCAGGTATCGTTATTGTGTTTATTATCCTCTCGTGCTTTTCTTCATTATCATGAGATATCCTGTTTCTTGATTCAGTTTAGACTCTTTTTATTTTTCTTTAGAGTCTTATCGGACATACATGCTAGTGGGCTGCAGACCACGACACATAGTGTTCATTCTTGTTTCATATTCTTATTGGGGATTAAGATATAGATTTGTTTGCCATGATTTGGCAGTATACCATAGCCTTGTCAGCGTTTACGTATTCGAGTCGGGCTGGAGTCCGTTCGATACGTAGCTGGGCTTGGACCCGCTTCGTATCCGAAAAGCGGGTACGGGTCGTGATAGGTCCAAGAAGATATTGTTGTTGAAACAACGGTTGAACCAGATCTCGTTGAGCCGTCAACGAAGCGAGTGAGGAGGCCGAAAGACTTCAGAAGTGACTTTGTCACCTATCATATGGAAGCTGATCCGCTTACCTATGATGAGGCGATGAAGACCAGAGACACAGTTTTCTGGAAGGAGGCGATTGACAATGAAATTGATTCCATCACCTCAAATAACACTTGGGTGTTGGTTGATCTTCCTGAAGGAGTGAAACCCATCGAATGCAAATGGATCTTCAAGAAGAAGATAAAAGCAGACGGAACTATTGACAAGTTCAAGGCTAGGTTGGTAGCCAAAGGGTTTTCTCAGAAGCAAGGGATTGACTACTTTGACACGTATGCTCCAGTAGTCCGGATGACCACCATTAGAATGTTGATTGCTCTCGCAGCAATACATAAGATGGTGATACATCAGATGGATGTGAAAACGACTTTCCTAAATGGCGAGCTGACCGAAGAGATTTATATGCAACAGCCAGAGGGATTTGTCGTCAAGGGTCTTGAAGACAAAGTCTGCAAGTTGGTAAAATCTTTGTACGGTCTTAAACAGGCTCCCAAGATGTGGTATGAGAAATTTGACAAAGTTATAAGGTCAAATGGCTACATGGTCAGCGAGACGGACATGTGTGTTACACGAAGTTCGCTGATGGAAGAGGTGTGATCGTTTGTTTGTACGTGGACGACATACTTATCCTAGGTACGGATATAGGGTGTGTCACGAAGACAAAGAAATTTATCTCGAGCAAGTTCAGTATGAAGGACTTGGGGGAAGCTGATGTGATCTTAGGAATCAAGATCATCCGGACAGACACTGGACTAGCGCTGTCACAGTCTCATTATATTAAAAAATGATCACTCGTTATGGGTATCGGGATCTTCCAGGGATCGATACGCCATACAGGTGTGATCTGAAGCTGAAGCCAAATTCAGGGGAAAGTGTCAGGCAGCTGGAGTATTCAAGCATAATCGAGAGTTTGATGTATGCTACTACTGCCACAAGGCCTGACATAGCTTTCGCCGTGGGAATGCTGAGTCGTTTTACGAGCAACCCAGGTGTTGAACACTGAAAAGCTGTGAAACGGGTTATGAGATATCTCAAGAAGACTCAGACATATGCACTGTACTACAGCGAAGATCCATCGGTAGTGGAAGGCTTCAGTGATGCCAGCTGGTGCTCAGAGGTGGAGAGTGAGAGGTCCACAGGTGGATTCATTTTCACAATGGGTGGAGCTTCTATATCGTGGAAGTCGAAGAGGCAGACTATGCTCTCGCGGTCATCCATGGAATCTGAGTTCTTTGCACTTGATACCGCAGCCGAGGAAGCAGAATGGCTTCGGGAGCTCATGTATGATCTTCCAGTGGTTGGGGCACAAATACCGACAATACCGATATACTGCGACAACCAGGCGACTGCGGCGGTGGCATCAAATGACCTCTTTAACGGGAAGAAGAGGACTGTGCGGTTGAAGTACAGGGCAGTACACGATCTTATCAAGAGAGGTGTTATTGCAGTGATTGATGTTCAGAGTCAGGAGAACCTGGCGGATCCGTTCACCAAGGGCCTCAAGCGCCAGCTGGTCGATGACACAGCTTATAAAATGGGCTTGAAGACATTCTGATATTATATTATTATATTCCTACCATAAAGTTTTATGCTAATAGTTCAAAGAGAAATCTACTAGGCATCTAGCTTTTGGTTCAAGGGAGGACCACTAATTTGAAGAATATCAGGAACAGTGGGTACATGTTCTAATGGGCATATGGAGAGGTTACGGACCTATAACCACTGTTGTCTACTGTTATTTTCTGCAGAAAACGGTTCCTGTGGGAAGGTTGGCTTAATTGCCTTAATGAGTTCTCAGGCAGAGTGAATGCCTGGTGTACTTTACAGGAAGCACGGTAGAGCAGCACTACAAGGAGTGAAACTCCATACTACAGTGGGGTGACTCCACAATGAGGTTCCTGTATATGGGGTGCTGCCCAGGAATAGGATAAAGCCTCGGCTTTGCAGGCCAAGTCACAGCGGCGTAGCACCGCAAATAGGCAGTTAGCCTAATACTGTATGTTAAAATAAAGAGGGGTGTAGTCAACACTACAAAGAGGAGGAGTTCCTTATGTTACAGTGGCATGACACCACGATGAGGTACCCGATTAGGGATAAAGTTTCGACCTTGCAAGCCATGTTGTTGTGGCGTAACACCGCAAAGGAGCCTAAGGCTTCATGCTGGATAGTTTGGCACTACAAAGAGGCGGTTGCCTCATGCTACAGTAGTATGACACTACGATGAGGTTTTCGGTACGGGGTAAGGCCTCGGCTTTAAGCCATGTCATAGCGGCGTAGCACCGCAAGGGAAGCGCAAAGTGCTTCATGCCATGTCTCTTTATAATGAACTCACCTATAGTGTATGGACAAAGAGATATCAGGCCGTCTCTTGAGGGTAAACTTGTAGATGCCCAAAATTATATACTGAAACCAGGCTAGCACAGGGCCTTTAATGTGTAGCCAGAAGCACATGTAACTACATAATGTGAATGAAAAGAATTTCAGCTATGATGCAGAATTCAAGGCTTAGTCCATTTTTGTATTATAGTCTGTTGTTTGACCCATGCGGGAAGATTCAAGTCGTCAGCGACATCTCTCCTAATGCATGATGGATAGTCACTGTGGGGAACACTTATACCCATATATATAGAGATATGGGGGGGATTGTTGGATTTTGGCCTCTTTTCTCTTTAGAACTTTAGTCCCACTTCGGCTAGGCCAAAACAAATGTATCTCTATATATTAGCTTTCCTATTTTGGAGATGCATATGTGGTGTGGAGGTGCACATGGGTGTGCCATGTGGGGTTATTTTTCTAATAAAAAAAAGGCTAAATCAACAATAAAAGCATTCATGCTTTTTGCTCTTGGGAAATTTATTTCCATGGGAGCTAAGCCCCGTAGGGGCTTAGCGACTCGGACTCGGACTCGGACTCAGACTCGAACTAGGGATCATGGGCTCATGAGGCGTAATGTGGCGTTTTGTTGGCGCACTTTGCACTTAGCACGTTAGCATCGTCGCTAAACGCATAGTGCACTTTCGTTGCTGTCACGACCCGTTACCCAAATTGTTGGGCCGGGCCGAGTCATGTCCAGCCTACGCTTGAGATAAAATGTAGTAAGCTGTTCTAAAGACAACAGGATAAAACTAAATGTGCTAACAGTTCTATAAGTGAATAAAAGTCATAAATGCTCCAAACACAAAAGTCGTCTCATATATAAATAAGTCCAAAGTACAAGTGATCTAAAATGTAAAACTGGATACATGTCCAGTTACAAAAATATGTAGTCTAATACATGACTACTCTCAAAAGTCTAAAAACAAAAAGATAACTAGGCGAGGTTCCCCGCAGGAACATCCTCGTAAAGCAAAGCCGGGTCCTCGGCAGTAACTCCATAATACGGATCACAGAGCAACTCCTCCTCGGTAAGAATACCTACAACGTTATCCTGTCAGGACGGGAGCAAGTACTGATTCTAACAAACTACCATATGAAACAAGGCAATGAACATAAGAGGAATAACTGGAAATATGGCATCACATAGTCTATCATGGCAAGGATACATATGCCATAGAGACAGATGTATATATAATGTTTAAAACTGTAGCAGGTACGTGATCGTCAATAGGTGTACAATGTGCAGGGGCACATAATAAAATGTACTTCCGTATAAGTGATAAGGCGATAGATGTACATACGCACAAATCCGCTTTGAGATAAAGCCTACGACAAGGTATACATATAAAATGTCAACCTTACTCGGTACATACGTACGGAGAAGGGGGTATGATCACGTATGCTACTAACAGTTTCCCCATAACCCAGATTCTAATCATGTGAGAGATATATAAAGATTGTTCTAAGCATGGAAGTAACTGAAAGTACAATATGTGAATATCTAACTTGCTACCCCAAGGATCAGCATTTAACATGGTTGGATTAGCAGTTCATTTATGTAACAGTATGTAAAGTTTGTAGAAAGTACTTGCCTCTAGCAAAGCAAAGCAAGCAAGGAAAGCTACGATAAAAGTGATATAGATGTCTGGTAACTCGTCACTGTAGAAATAAATATATAAACTTAGTCTTTACACTAAGCTAAAATGCTAAGAAACTAATTGGTGAAACACGACTTGTGACTGGATACCTAGCCAAAAATGATGACTTTAGCATAGGAGACCAATGTGGGGTGACACACTACTATAACTAACTTTCTAGGGTCTTTACACTAGTGAGGGGTGAGGTTCAATACGGCTAAAACTCAAAATAACACAAAAGTTACAAGTCGTAATTATTCAATAAATAAATCAAATGAACATTGTGTTCCAACAATTTTTGAGATAGACAAAAAGCTTAATTTCACATAAAATAAAGTACCAAAATAATCCTTGTTAATTATAGAAATTTATTATAATTTTTCTGGAATTTATTAACCAGTACAAGTATTTTATAAAAATCAGTTTTCCTAAGTATACAGAAAATAAGTTTTGGTTTCATATGCCAAACTAGTGGCAAAACTGTAAATTAAATACTATAAAAATTATAGTAAATTAGCTAAATTAACATAGTATCTAAATACTATTTTTCTAGAATTTTAACAGCAATTAAATTATTTTTAGAAATTCAAAAATAGCATTGCACACAATCTAAAATTAAATAATTAATTATCTGCGTATTTTGTCCGTGTATATAATTTGAACCAAAGTTCAAATACAGGACCCAAGGCCATGAATCAAGTCCAATATGACTTGTACAGATCTTGAATGTGTGAAAACACATTTGGGTCCAAAAACCCATGCTAGACTTGGACACCAAATGGTTGCAGTAATTTAAATACACAAAAATACAAAGACGTAAAAATGCACAATAAATATTAATATTTTAATAAGACAAAATTATACATAGTAGTTATAAAAATATGACAATTATTTTATAAAGATAATTTACACTAGGTAGAGTGAAATACATATATAAAATGTATATCTACAATATTTATATTTACATATAAATATATAGACATTTACATAATGGATATATACATATATATGTTAAAATACATATATATATATATATATATATATATATATATATATATATATATATATATATATATATATATATATATATATAGAAAATACTTAACTATAAAGTATATATTATATATATATATAGATATATATATATATTATATATATATATATATATATATATATATATATATATATATATATATATATACAAATATTGTATACATATATATAATAGTATATATATAATAATAATATATATATACACATGAACATATATACATATACATATATAATAAAGTACTAAATATAACATATATATATTTATATAAAAATACAGTATATATATATATATATATATATATATATATATATATATATATATATAATACAGTATAATAATACATATATATATATATATATATACAAATATATGTATATACATATATATATAAATATATATATAAATAACAGAAAAAAAAAGAAAAAGAAAAAAGAAAAGAAAAAGAAATGGAAACAGCAGTAAGGGGGGCTCGAACTCGAGCCAGAGAGCGCACGGGGGGGGGGGAGGGGGAGGGGGGCGGGGGGGAGGGGGGTTTAGACTGGATCGGGCTGGCCAGGGGGTCAGCCCGCTGGTTATGTTAGGATTAGGTTTAGGTTTAATTTATTTAGGATTAAGCAATTTAATAAATAAAAAAAAATATAATTACAGTCCTGTGTCCTGACAGTTAGGGACACATGAGTCTAAGTGTCCGGGTCAATTTCGACACGCGCGACACGAGTCTGTCGTATCCAATCCTACCATCGTGCTCGCCAGGACACGGCGAACCATATACGTGTGCACGAGAGTCACACGACACGATTCGACACTTGCCACTTACGTGTCCGGCGGTTGGGGGAGTTTCGGGTGTGCTGGACGGCGGAGGAGTGGTCGGAACGGTGGCGCTCGGGTGGCGCTGGGTGCGGCTCGTCGCGGCGCGTCGAATGGCGGTGGTGGCGACTGACGACGATGGTCGGTGAGGCGGCACTAGGGTACGCCGGAGTTAAGGTTTAGGACCTAGGGTTTTCGTTGGAGAAGAAGGACTACGACGGTCGTGGTGGTGTTTTAGGGTTAGGGTTAGGCCTGGGGAAGAAGGAGGGGGGTTTTATAGGTCGGTCAAGGCAGTGGGACGGCCGGGAAAGGCGGCGGGTCGTCGGGCCAGGTGGCCGATCGGTCGTGGGGGGGAGGGGGGTTAACGTCGGAATTGCATCTAGGCCCCTAGTTTTTAGGATTTTACAGTAGGCCCCTAGCCATAGCTAAATGCAAAAACAAATTTGCATAACCCATATTTAAACAATTTAATTAATTGCAAAACTTAATTAAAACATTTTAGAAAATTGCAAATTAATATTTTAAGCTTTAAAAATTATTTAAAAATCATTTAAAAATTCTAGAAAATTCCTAAAAATCATAATAAATATTTTAAGGCTAAAAATGACATTAAAAATTAATTAACACGAATTAAATAAAATTTTTTAAAAAAAAGGGGCTCACAAGTCTTCCCTCCTTGAAAAATTTCGTCCTCGAAATTCGTAAGGATTGAAGACCCTACAATATTCTAACATAGCAAGCAATGCAACATATGACTAAGGCTATGATCGAAACTAACCTCAAAGGTATCAAGCGAGAACGGGTGGTTCCCTCGCAGCGGTTGGATTGAACAAGTAAGGGTATCTCTCCCTCATGTCCGACTCCCTCTCCCAAGTAGATTTACCCGGAGAGTGACGGCTCCAAGCTACTCGTACTAAGGGTATAACCTTGTTCCTCAGTCTCTTTTCTCTCCTGTCTAATATCTCTACTGGCTGCTCAGAAACTGTAAGGCTCGGTCCAACCTCCAACTCTGTATGATCTAGCACATGACTGGGGTCTGGAACATATCTCCTCAGCTGAGATACGTGAAAGACATCGTGAACTCCTACTAGGTTGGGTGGAAGTGCAACCCTGTAAGCTACCTCTCCAATCCTGCCAAGTATCTCGAATGGCCCGATGTATCTGGGGCTCAGCTTCCCTCCTCGTCCGAACCGGATCGTCCCTCTAGTAGGTGATATCTTCACTAGCACCATATCACCATCTGCGAACTCCATCGGCCTGCGACTAGCATCAGCCCAGTGTTTCTGCCTGTCCTGAGCTACTCTGAGCCTGTCTCTGATCATCCCGACCTTCTCTGCTGCATCCGTGATCATCTCTGGTCCAAGCATAACTCTGTCTCCAACATCATCCCAAAAGAGCGGTGTGCGGCATCGTCGTCCATAAAGCGCCTCAAAAGGAGACATACCAATACTGGCTTGGTAGCTGTTGTTGTATGAAAACTCTACCAAGTGCAGATGGCTCTCCCAAGATCCTCCAAAGTCCAGCACGCAGGTCCTCAGCATATCCTCCAGTGTCTGTATCGTCCTCTCGGACTGCCCATCTGTCTGCGGGTGGTACGCCGTACTGAACTTGAGCCTACTGCCCAACTCCTCCTGCAAGCTCCTCCAGTAGTAGGATGTGAATCTGCTATCTCTGTCTGACACGATGCTCACTGGCACTCCGTGTAGGCGAACTATCTGCTGCATGTATAGCTCTGCCAACTTTTCGGTGGAAAGCCCCACCTTGAAGGGTATGAAGTGCGCACACTTCGTCAGCATATCCACGATGACCCAAATGGCATCCTTCCCTCCTTGGAAACGAGGAAGCCCTGAGACGAAGTCCATCGTAATATGTTCCCACTTTCACTCGGGAATAGGTAACGGCTGCAACAAACCAGCTGGCCTTTGGTGCTCCGCCTTGACCTGCTGGCAAACTAGGCATCTCGAGATGAAACGTGATACATCCCTCTTCATCCCGTGCCACCAAAGATGTTCCCGTAAGTCACGGTACATCTTGTTAGCACCAGGGTGAATAGAATATCTCACTACCAAAATTTATCGTTTTAGCGACGGCCACATCCGTCGCTAAGACGACGGTAAATACAATTAGCGACCGAGTACCGACGGATATTGGCCAAAAACATCCATCGGCAATCAGCTCGTCGCTAATAACCTTCCGTCGCTAAGTTGTCGTCACATGACGGACTAGCGACGGATATTCGACGTTACAATACGAAGCCTTAGCGACGGATGTCCGACGGACTGTCGTCCACTTCAGCTTTTAAGTACTGAACTGTGTAGGCTATAGCGACGTACATTTTCGTCGGTAACCCATCGTAACAGCGTATCAGATTGAATCATTCCGTCGCTAATGCGTTGCAAGGCGTCGGTAATTAACGACCGCTTTCCGACGGATTCCTGACGGACTATCCGTCGAGCAGGTTCTGGAAAAGCTTGCATTTCCAGCACCATGGCGACAGAATCATAGTCGCTAACCCGTCGCTACTTGCGATGCCACAGCGACGGAGTTCTAACTGATTATCCGTCGCCATGGTTCTGAAAATGTCATGCATTTCCAGAACCATGTCGACGGATTTGCCGTCGCTACGCCGTCACTATTTAGAGCGACTGATTAGCGGCTGTCTACCAGTCGCCCTGACGACGGCCATTCCGTCGCTAGTCCGTCGAAGCTTATACCACCAGAACGTTACCGACGGATAATCCGTCGATAACCCGTCGCTGCCTGGAAATATTTTAAAAACTCCAGATAGCGACGGATTACCCGTCGACAACCCGTCGGAAACTGGGAGTATCTGTCGCTACACGGTCACTAGTCCGTCGCTAACTGGGTTTTTTGGGAAAAAAATTACAGCACTTTCCCTGTTCACAAATATATGCATAAACCAAACCAATATATAATGCACACCAATTATCCAACAATCACACAGACCAAATATATAATGCAGTCACATTATCCTAGAATCACGTAGACCAAGTAATGCACATACGAATTTAATGTACACCAATTATCCAAGAATCATATAGACCAAACCAAATTAATATAAAATAGACATCAATTATCCAGAAGAGTAACCTAATATCCATCGTTATAATCCGATCATTGCACAAATATTCTAAATTTTTCACAAATATTCTAAAACACATAGGAAAGAGTTGGCCAGTTACACTAACCTAATATCCAATCCTGGCGACCGATCATAACACAAATATTCCAAATTTTCACAAATATTCCAAAACACATAGGAAAATCGACTTTCGCCTCAACAATGACCACAAGTCAGACGATGAATTCTCACAGCCAGGGATGATAGTTGCGTTGAGGCATGTACCATTCTATCAGCCACTTTGCATACGAAGGCTCAATCTGGTTGAGGTCTTCTGTAGGGACAGGAGGGTCGGTCCCGATGCTACTACTCTCTGACGGTGGCTCCTCCTTAGCTTCAAGCTTGGGAGCAATCTCTTCCCTGATGGTCATCGGTTCTTCCTCGACCTCGACCTTTGGTAACACCTTCTCCTTAACAGTCACCGGCTCTTGTTTGACGACGAAGACTTCCTCCGTGTCGACCTCCAAGGGTTTCTTGCCTCGACCCCTTCCTCGACTAGCAGCACCACCTCGACGAGTCCTAGGAGCCATCTTTCTGACAACAGAAATTTTCATATAGGGTAAAGAAATTTACTCAAGTTATAAAAGTTGTGACGTTGGTTTTTTGCGTTCATCATTATTAGAGGGAGCAGCACTGGAAAAGTTGTGACGTTGGTAGCATGAGTAAAAATCTGTATCACAAGACTAACAGAATTACTATGTAATCATGTACTCACCAATAACCGGATGTAACTGGAGTCGTTGGGCCTATCGTGCAGTAATTTGTGGATCCGCTGGTATAGGCCAGATGTACTTAGTATCTAGTATATCAAGCCTGTATCGGTCTATCGGATTGGTATAGGACGTATCATATTGGTATTGGCCTTAACAAATTGGTATCGTCCTATATCCGATATGTACATGTATCGGCCGTATAGCTAGGATTCATATTGGCCTTATCGATTTGGTGTCGGTCATATCCGATATGTATCGGCCATGTTGGATTATTATATACCATTTCGGATTAGTTTCATGGAAGGTTTAGTAACAACTGTACTTGGATTTCTCTCTTCTCGAGCTAGAATACCATTGCAAGAGAATCACCAGATCGTGATTGGCCAGTTACAGTAACATACATACTTCCTTTTCCATCAGGAAAAGCGAGATTGAAAAGGAAGTATGTATGTTCTGTAACTGGCCATTTACGCTCTCGTGACTCTCTTGCAATGGTAATCTAGCTCTAGAAGAGAGAAATCCAAGTACAGTTGTTACTAAACCTTCTACGAAACTAATCCGAAATGGTATATAATAGTCCAACACGGCCGATACCTATCGGATATGACAGATACCAAATCGATAAGGCCAATATGAATCCAAGCTATATGGCCGATACATATCGGATAGGACGATACCAATTCGCTAAGACCAATACCAATCGATACGGCCCATACCAAAACGATAGATCGATACTAATCCGATACGGTCAATACTTATAAGTACCTACGGTCTAGGAGGTTGATCCGCTATAGTACACCCATGTACGATCAACGAAGTAACGATCCATTTCAATTTGGATGTGAAAATCTGTATCGTAAGACAAACTAAACATAATCAGTTCTATTTCACATGCTTAATTGCCAAGTATGGGAACGAATGGCTCAGAACACAACCCAAAATTCATTCTAGCATACATTAGTGTGAATCATCTACGTTCTGTACATATAGTGTAGTATATGTTCTTATCGTATCTAGTATCTGAAAGATGTAACAGAATCAAGATGAACTCACATAGATTACAGTTGCCCCACATTTGAGTGCTACACCAAGACTCACCGTGATGAGGTTAGTGATTTATTTAACCTAATATAGTAATCTTGTAATTTAAAGTTGGAAGAACGTGCAAGTAGCCTTATAGTTTCTGCCTCGCCAGTTGAATGGCTTAATTGCCAAGTATCGGAACGAATGGCTCAGAACACAACTCGAGATTCATTCTAGCATACATTAGTGAGTTCATCTTGATTCTGTTACGTCCTTCAGATACTAGATACGATAAGAACATATACTACACCATATGTACAAAATATAGATGATTCACACTATTGTATGCTAGAATGAATCTTGGCTTGTGTTCTGAGTCATCCGTTCTGATCAAGTATCTTCCTTCTCCTCTCCTCCACCATGGCTCTGAATAAATCTGCTCCTCCCTCTACTTCCCTTCTTCTTATTTGACTCTCTCAGCAACATATGACATCCAGCTCAAGTGTAGAGTCGGGGGAGAAGAAGTGGGCAGAAAGAGGAGGGGGAAGCAGCACAGCTGGCGGCATGACCCGGAGGAAGTACAGAGGTTTTCTTTAACAGCCGTAGGAGAACTATAAGGATATATCTTTTTAGTGACATATCACATTGTCAAAGACCCTTAATGTGACAATCATGTTACCGCAGTGTCGGAAGACTAACATGTCAAACGAGATTCTAAGCCGTGTGTTTTGACATAATCCTCAAAACTCTTTCCTGCTATGTAATAATGCAAGATTACTACAGAGGAGGAAAGAGTTGGGAAGATTATATCACACGGCTTAAAAACTTATGACATGTTAGTCTTCCGACACCGCGGTAACATGATATTCACATGAAGGGTCTTTGACAAGATGACATATCGCTAAAAAATATATCCTTATAGTTCTCCTACGGCTGTTGAATAAAACCTCTGTACTTCCTCCGGGTCATGCCGCCGGCTGTGCTGCTTCCCCTCCTCTTCCTGTCCACTTCTTCTCCCCCGACTCTACACTTGAGGTGGATGTCATATGTTGCTGAGAGAGTCAAATAAGAAGAAGGGAAGTAGAGGGAGGAGCAGATTTGTTCAGAGCCATGGTGGAGGACGAGGAGAAGGAAGATGCTTGATCAGAACGGACGGCTCAGAACACAAGCCAAGATTCATTCTAGCATACAATAGTGTGAATCATCTATGTTCTGTACATATGGTGTAGTATATGTTCTTATCGTATCTAGTATCTGAAGGACGTAACAGAATCAAGATGAACTCACTAATGTAATACTAAGACATTATCTACTACTATATAAGATATAGTGATAGGTTGTCGTATCATCATTGCCGAGGGATGAGGATCGGAGGACAGTCAACTTTATCTAAGACTACTTGCATAGTTTCTGCCTCGTCAGTCGAATGGCTGCAGGGACTATGTCCTGATCACCATTAGTGTGAATCATCTATGTTCTGTACATATGGTGCAACACTTTTCCTGTTCACAAAAAATGCATAAACCAAACCAATATATAATGCACACCAATTATCCAAGAATCACATAGACCAAATATGCACATACGAATGGCTACAGGGACTATGTCCTGATCACCATGTCGTACCGTAGATTAATGCAAATTGAGCTGGAGCCAAAATACAGAAACCAAAATACAAAATACAGAAACCAAAATACAAAATATAGAATTCAAAATAGGACCCTCTGTGAGAACGGATGGCTCAGAACACAACCAACCGGAGAGGATACTCTGAGAGATCCATCTGAGTAGGACGTATACTCTGAGAGATCACCTTTACAAGAATGATATCAGTAGTGGGATTGAGTGCTGGAGGGGATACTATCAGAGTATACGTCCTACTCAGATGGGTCTCTCACCGTTACTATTTTTTTCTGACAGCATGGTGGATGTGCTCCGTCAACAGAATCTGACTCCAAGCCAAAACTTTGCCCCGGAGCTCAAGTGGACATCCTTCGTGTAGAGCTCGAGTGAGAGGTTCCTGACAGCATGGTGGTCTCCTTTGTCAAAGTATCCGTGCTCGTCCCACAACCAATATGGGATGAGCACGGATACTTTGACAAATGAGACCACCATGCTGTCAGGAACCTCTCACTCGAGCTCTACACGAAGGATGTCCACTTGAGCTCCGGAAAAAAGTTTTGGCTCGGAGCAAGAATCTGTTGACGGAGCACATCTACTATGCTGTCAGAAAAAATTAGTAACGGTGGGAGACCCATCTGAGTAGGACGTATTCTATGATAATATCTCCTCCAGCACTCAATCCTACTACTGATATCATTCTTGTAATTGTGATCTATCAGAGTATACGTCATACTGAGATGGATCTAGTATTCTCTCTTGTTGGTTGTCGTATCATCATTGCCAAGGGATGAGGGTCGGAGGACAGTACAAATAGTCTAATACAAAAACAACTCAATATGTAGTCCAATACAAATAGTCTAATACAAAAACAACCCAATACAAATAGTCCAATACAAATAAGTACTAATAGCTAATGAGAACCACGCTGCTCACGCAAACGCTCAGTGATACGTTCACGCAACCACCTCGAAAAAGCGAGATTTTTGGCACGATGAGAGCTGTCGTCCATTGCAAGGATTGCATGAAGAGTCCTCTCGGTCTCACTAGCTACCGGTGCTGGATGAATAGAACTCCCGGTCTCACTAGCAACCGGTGCCACTTTCTTCTTAACTGTAGGAGGAGCCACCTCAGCATTCACTGTTTTCCTCAAACGACGTGCCGTTCCTCGTGTCATGGGTGCCATCTGGTAAGATCGATAGTCACAAATAATATAATTGTAACAGAAGCAAGCTAACTAAAGGAACCATCATGTAATTTGAGTACATTTTTGAAAGCCGATAAAGTATAAAAAATTTGATTTTTTGCCAAGTGTGAGAACGGATGGCTCAAAAGATAACCCAAGATTCATTCAAGCATACATTAGTGGAATCATCTATGATCTATACATATGGTGTAGTATAGTTCTTATCGTATCTAGTATCTGAAGGACGTACGTAACAGAATCAAGATGAACTCACAATGTAATACTAAGACATTATCTACTAATAAGATATAGTGATAGGTTGTCGTATCATCATTGTCGAGGGATGAGGGTCGGAAGACAGAACTTTATCTACGGCTACATAGTTTCTGCCTCGCCAGTCGAATGGCTGCAGGTACTATGTCCTGATCACCATGTCGTATCGTAGATCAAATAGAGCTGGAACTGGAGCCAAATACAGTACTACTTCACCATGTCGTACCATTTTACTCTCTCCTCCTCCTCCCCTCCGGCGCTCTCACTCTCTCTGGCGCTCTCACACTACTAATCCCTATGTGTTTTAAGTGTGAGAACGGATGGCTCAGAACACAACCCAAGATTCATTCTAGCATACTTAGTGTGAATCATCTATATTCTGTATACATATCATGTAGTATATGTTAACCTTATCATATCTAGTATCTGAAGGACATACGTAACAGAATCAAGATGAACTCACTAATGTAATACTAAGACATCATCTACTATATATAAGATATAGTAATAGGTCGTCGTATCATCATTGCCGAGGGATGAGGGTCGGAGGACAGGCAACTTATCTACGACAACATAGTTTCTGCCTCGCCAGTCGAATGGCTGCAGGAAATATCCGTCACCATGTCGTACCGTAGATTAGATTGCAATTATGGAGCTGGAAATATCCGTCGCAACCGGTAACTAGTCCGTCGCTAACTGAGATTGTCACATACACATATGTATATCACAGCTAGATGATAGATATATACATCTATACAGAAGCACACAACTGATAGAACTCGCACTGTCCTTGAGACAGTGAACATATACACCATGAATCCAAACCCCATATTATTCACATTTACTAATCCAAACACCACCAAACTAATGGACACCCAATATGGATAACACATTATTTAGCCAATATACAAACTCAGATGAATTTGAGAAGCAAGCCACCCGCCGCCCCCGACCAAAGCCCATCGCCCCAAGCCCCCCGCCCAGTAGTTCAGTTGCATATAATATGAAGAGTGCTATGGGTGTACGTCGGTTGCAAATAGCCCCGACGCCCCGCCCCAAGCCAGCCGCCCAGCCCCCGACGCCGCCGCCCCAAGCCAGCCGCCCAGCCCCAACCCAAGCCAGCCGCCCAGCCCCCGACGCCTCCGCCCCAAGCCAGCGCCCCCAGCCCCCCGCCCTCGCCCCAAGCCAGCCGCCCAGCCCCCAACCCAAGCCAGCCGCCCAGCCCCCGACGCCCCAACCCCAAGCCCACCGCCCAGCCCGCCGCCCCAAGCCCACCCACCTCCCAGACCCCGACGCCCCCGCCCCAAGCCCACCCCCAGACCCCGACCCAAGCCAGCCGCCCAGCCCCCGACGCCCCAACCCCAAGCCAGCCTCCAGACCCCGACACCCCGTCCAGCCCCGACGCCCCAACCCCAAGCCCGCCTCCCAGACCCCAACGCCTCCGCCCCAAGCCCAACCCCAGCCACCGACCCAAGCCAGCGCAAGCCACGGACGGCCCAGCCCCAATCGCGCCGCCCAGACCTATAACCGAGAGAGAGAGAGAGAGAGAAAGAGATCGAGAGAGAGAGAGAGGGGGGGTTACCTTCGTGAGAGGAGAGGAGAGGACGCCGACGTCCGACGACGACACCGACGCCG